>SKCR01014066.1:0-44619 GCA_019454045.1 Zanthoxylum bungeanum | reverse complement strand
TATTGCAGATGTAGTGGGATAAGTTAGATTTTCGGAAAATTTTGAAAACATGAATCATTTGATTTGATTTGAGGATATGAATTCTGATTTCACAATCCTTTAGTTTGTTAGTAACTAGGTTCCAATTCCCCCATGAGTTTTTGCTTTGTTTATCGCAAGGAGTGACTTTGAGCTAAGTTAAATTGTTTGACTGAACCGAGAATACATGCATGTGCTTCTTCAATATTACGTTAATGGTCAACAAAGCACCAAAATGGTCTAAATCCGAGGAGTAGTAGTAATTACGGTTTTGAGCAAAACTAAAAGATTGTTTCCACTACAATAATTTTATATTGGCAATATAGAAAAAAAAACACAAATTAAACTAATGGGTTTCAATTTAAATTAACAATTCATTCATGGTTAAATTGTAAATGGAGACTTGAGAAATTAAATGAAAGTTTGACCAAGAAACCTTTTAATAATTGAGAATGTTAACGAGTGCCCTAAGGGCACTCATTAAGAATCTATTTTTAGAAAGTTTTAATAGGAAAAAGAAAAAATCATTAATGTTTTGATGAAAATTTTTCATTTCTCATTAAAATGATAACAAGATTTTCCTTAAATAAATTCTTAATAAGTGCTAATAATATACAATTGACTATTGATACATCTTTTTCTCTTATACCTTGTAGTGTACAACTGAAAGCTCATTAGCTTCTAAATATTAAGTTATTAACTTGTGGCCAAGACTGCGCATATTATATATAGTAAAAAGTTTTAGCCAATAAGTACAATAAAGATGAAATTATTTTGTCTTTGGGTATTGTAGTCATACAAGACACCCCAATAATTCAAATTGTCTCTAACTTTGTCCCATTCCCCTTGGCCTTTGCCTCCAAAGGGCTAAAAAGTCCAACTCCTTCTCCTACACTCAAAACCTGCCAGAATTTATAAGCATCTAGGTGCTACAGTACTAATTTACCAAAGAAAAATAATTAATAATATAAGCTGCAGGAGACGTTTTTCAATATATATATATATATATATTTGCTGTGATATGCATATGCAAGTACATTTTAAAATGTTAATTTGATGATATAAACAGGTGCGCGTAAGCTGGTCCGGAAATCCCGGTTATCCAAAAAAAAAAAAAAAAACATCAAATACCTGTTTTGGTTTCCTCTATATATATGTTAAAAGTTTCAATATACTTTTTAATTTACCCCATACAAATTATGATCAGATGACATGTAGCGTTTGTATCCATCACTGTCTTTGCCGGCTTCATTGGCAACTAGCCACTACTTTGCATATGTATTTCGTTTTCAAACTAATATTTTGGATTCCACGGGGCGAAAGTTTTGATTATCATTCCGACACAAGCTAAGCACAACCATTTATATCGTTCTTAATATTTGTGTGTGTTTAAATTTGGTTCCACGTGTCGATTTCATGTTAATATTGAAAGCTTGTCCTTGCACTTAATTTGGACAAGGTACGCACAAAATTTCACTTAATATATAAAAGAAGAGCCAAAGAAAATATGAATGTAGTTGTCATGATACAGAAGCCAGGTGATTAAGGTAATGAATGAGTTAAGAGATGTGAATAAGATTGTTATGTTTGGTTATTAGCATGAGAATCTTCTAAAATCTAAATAGGAGGCAATCTAATCTAATCAGCAGATTCAGCACGTACAGAAAGAGAAAGTCAAGAAATTACCCCTGCAACTCTGACTCTCTCCTTTTACTTTCTTTGTATCCCCTTATATTTGCAGGGGTAATTTCTTGACTTTCAACAGTTTTATTTTTACCAGCTAACCACTTGCTTTATTCTTTTCTTTATCAAATTAATATACCCTATGCTTCCTCCCTCCCTCTCTCTCCCCACCCACACACATGTACAAAGACGTATGTGTGTATAAATCATCACTGTGGTATCTAAATTATAGCTTTCAGTTTAGCTAAGCCGATCTCTAGCTTCTTTCTCCTCATCAGATTTGACTATGGCAGATCCTTACTCAAATCTCTTCATTGTATGGTCCAATATCAATCATTTCTCTTCATACTCATCATCAAATAACATCACAAGCAACAACTCTTTAATCTTTCAGACTCAAAATCCTCCTCCTCCTTCACCTCCTCTGAAAGAAGCACTCCCTCTAATCAACTGCTTAAGCCCCAGGAGACAAGAAGAAGATCAGCAATCCACTAGTACTTCCAATGAAGAAGACAAGATAAATTACACTAACTCCTCTAGCGGTACAGCTGATGATGGTGAAGAAAGTGTTACTGTAGCCCTACACATAGGTCTCCCTAATAACCCTAGGCCTAGCAGTTCTGATGATTTGGGCTCAATGAGTCTCTCATCACCATCTGCACCGGCTATTGGCAAGGAAGGAGGAGTAGTGATGAGTCTGGTTTCAGGGGATAATTCCTTGGAAAGACTAAACAAGCAGCAGTACTGGATTCCTACCTCTTCTCAGATTCTCATTGGTCCTACACAGTTCTCATGTCCTGTTTGCTCCAAGAGCTTTAACAGATACAATAACTTGCAGGTATATGCTATGCCCCTATTCAACACACTTAATTATTAACCACAACTCTTTTCCCTTCTGATGAATCTTTTTACCTCATCTTTTAATTATTTTGTTTTTTAATAGTTTTTACTTGTACATGTTTTCCTGGTTTTAGATTTTTCACATGAGCATGACATCTGTAGTTTCAAGTACAGTAGTAAGTAGTAAATCAGCGCAAACCTTGCTTCTTATGTGTGATTTAACAGTTCATGAGATTTTCCTCGTGTGTTTTATTTCTTTGAGGATTGTGCGTGCATGCTCACCTATTTACTAATTGAAATGTTCTTAAAGGAAAACTGATAAGATGTTTAAGTGCTTCCATGCTTCAGATCATCAAGAACCTGTACTGCTCTCAATCTGCACACGCCATCTCTGAACCAAAAAAAATCGATGCCCGGTTAAATTCCCGAACCCCTATTTCTCAAGTCTGTTAAAATTGAAACCCTGCACTCAGATGCCTTAGTTGTATAAATAACAGTCAAATTAGGGCATAGCCATGGCTTCATATTCGGGAGTCCAATACAAAAACTTTGCATTTTGCTTTAGTTTTAGAGTCTATCAGAGGATACAAAGAGAGTTTGGAGGTCAAGTTGCTGTTGAATTTGTGAATTTACACTTCACTCTCTACAAGTGGGTTTTCTCAGTTTTTGTTCTTTTGAATATCAATAGGGTTGCTAAATCCTGTAACATAATTGAGTCTCTCTCTCTCTCTCAAAATTGGCATTGCAAAACTTTTAGCTTCTTCTGCTTTATTCTATTATTCTTGGCTGTCATGTGTGCTTCTCTCTCCCATCATGGGCGCTTAAATATTGCAGATGCATATGTGGGGACATGGATCTCAATACAGAAAAGGACCAGACTCTTTAAGAGGAACCCAACCAACAGCCATGTTAAGACTCCCTTGCTACTGCTGTGCACAAGGATGCAAGCACAATATTGATCATCCAAGAGCAAGGCCTCTCAAAGACTTTAGAACCCTCCAAACACATTACAAGAGAAAGCATGGATTCAAAACCTTTATGTGCAGAAAATGTGGCAAGCCATTTGCAGTGAAAGGTGATTGGAGAACCCATGAGAAAAATTGTGGTAAAATATGGTATTGCATTTGTGGCTCTGATTTTAAGCATAAAAGGTCTTTAAAAGATCATATTAAGGCATTTGGCCACGGCCATGCACCAATGGGTATTGAATGCTTTGAAGAAGATGATGAAGCAGCTTCTGATACTGAACATGATGGTGAGTCCTCATCAATGTGATCATATATATGCAACGGGTTTAGTTAAAGGAATCGGGTGACCAACTTTTTCTTTGCACTCAAATATTAATTTGTTTCCCTAATGATCATGTAAAATAACCCAGTGTAGATTTAAGGAAGAAGTAATTAATGAATTGTGAAGTTTATTTAAGGAGTGTGATTTAGCAAATTAAGTGCTTTTATGCGCCCAAGGGTGTAACGCTCCAAGGGTGTAACTTAGTGGCAAAAGGATTTAGTACTTGATTTTCAGGTCCTGAAATCGAGTTCATGAAGTACATTTCTTGTAAGAGTCTGGGGGCAGTCGAAAATTTTGGTGATTTAACTACGGAGTTTCCAAATGTTTACAGATAAAAAAGTGCTTTTATGCAACTACTTACGGCAATCAAATTGTAAAAAATGAAGTGTTTTTAGTCAAGTATTTGTTGTGAAAGGCACAGCTATGAATAAATAAACAAGCACAAGGAAATGAACAATAGCTTGATCCAAAGAAACAAGAAGTGGGTAAAAAAATAAATATACATGTAATTGTTCTTATACCATTTTTCTGAAACGAGATGGGCATGCATGCTTTCATCAAAGGCTGCAGTGCAGATGTAGGAACTAGGTTTTTGTTTTATTATATAAAAATAAAACCCTGAGCTCACCTTGTAAAAACTTCAATTGATCCTCCTCTCTTCAATACTTGAATCAAATCCGTTTTAAATTTCAAGGAGGGAACAAAACTTTCCTAGCAAAATTTGATTCACCAAATTCACCAAACTTAATTTGCTAATGCCAAAGTTAGAAAACCTTACTCAATTTGATTTATTTTGGAAATAATGATGCTGCTAATAATACCATATCAATGCAGTCTTAATTTGTTTTATTTTATTTTTTAATTAGAAGATTAATATTTTAAATTACGTTTATTTTTTTCTGTTTTTGGTTCACTTCTAAGAAACAATCGTTTGCTTTTTCTTATGTTGGGGGGTTATGTGTTATGGGTTAATTAAGCTATCGTTTTAATACTGATTCTGTTATCATTTTATTTGGTCAAATTACCATTTATTCCCTGTGCTTGGTTAAAAGGATCGCTTATTTTTAAAAAAAATGACCTGAATCGTTTCTATTGTTATTTTTGTTAGTCTTGAATCTTATTTTTTAAGAATTTTTTTTTTTAATTGAAACTTAGGAGCAACAGGAACCGAGCATGTACCTTAATTTAGAGGAGACTAATTTAAAAGTATTAAAATATAATAAGTATTTTCAAAAAATAATAAATTTAAAAATTTAAATTCAACATATATTTACAATTATTTTTTATATGTTTTCAAAGATTATACGAAAACTTCATTTTCAACACTATTAAATTAATCTTTTTCTACCTATATAATCAAACTATCATTCATCAATTTACACACTAATAATTGCCACATCTAAAATCAATATTAAATTACTAATATTTAAACCAATTATAGATATACCTTATGCAAAATCAATTACACTTATCTTTAAATAATAAGGACCTCACATCTATGTTTTTTTTTTTAAAAAAAATTTGAGTGGGGACTCTAGTCTGAATGGAGCTTTGTCCAGTAATTGTCCGCTTGTTCACGAGTTCAAATTCTAAAAATAACTTTTCTGTGGAAAAAAAGAGTAAGATTACTTATATCAAGATCTTCTTAATATCCTACTTATTGCAAGACCGGGATATCAGTGTTGAGACCGGCATACCGGTACCTATAATTGGTATACCAATGACAAGAAGAACGAGACTCAAATTAGTCTCTGGACACTTGCATTCGAATGAAATGTCGAACGCTCATCGAACGAAATGTCTCTGGACACTTACGTTCGAAGGAGATGTCTCTGGACACTTACGTTCGAACGAAATGAAAAATGCCCTACAAACGTCACATCTAGAAGGACCGGCATACTAGTCCCATACCGGTCCCCATGTCGGTGAGCCTGCACTTTGCATAGTTACTGGAATCAATAAGGATATATAACAATATCTATATCGATCAGTAATCCGGTAAGTTTCACACATTAAATTTTCAACGGTAACTATTCAGTAGCCGTTTGAATTAGAAACCGGCATACCGGCCTCTGGAGATCGGTATACCGGTCTCGACACAGAGAAACGTGTCTGACCAATTTTTCACCTATAAATTGGACATTTTTTTCATTTTGAGTTTTTCTCTGGATTTTTTGAACACTTTCATTTTTAAATATCATTCTTAAAAAGCAAACAAAGAGATAAATACACTTTGTTGATTCTTAATCTCTTAAAATCAAAAGGTCATCAATTTACATCTTCTTATTCTTTTATCGAGCTTAGTTTCATTTAGGTAACACACTCACATTCAAATCTTTATAATCATTTGTGTGTTCACAAATAGTATTGTAAACACATTTTTCAATTTATTAAACACTTATGTGGAAATCCATTGTATGACTTGTAATTGCTCTTAGGGGTGGATTTGTGTAAAGGTTAGATATGAGCATTGGATCAAATACCTCTCGATTATAAAAGTTTATTGAAACTTAGTGAAACCTTCAAGTGAGCTTGAAGAGAAATGGTCTTAGGCAAGATATTTGGTCGAACCATTGTAAAATCGGTTTTTTATTTTTCTTCCCTTAACCTATTTACTTTACAATTGTTATAACTTTAAATTTGTTAATTGTGATATTTGGTAAAGCTTGTGCTAGCGATAGTTTAAAATTGCAAAGAATTTATTTTTCGCAATTATTTTTGAAGTACCTAATCCACCCCCCTCTGGGGTATAGATTGTTTTAGTGCCTGTGGAAAATTTCAATTGGTATCAGAGCTTGGACTTCTCACAAAAGACTTAACCATCTGAGAAAATATAAAATAACATCTACAAGCAATACCTCAATGAACTTTGCTGATGGAGCTTCAACAATTAGACATCAACTCTATATCGGAGTTGACTATACTTATTGGAAGATGAGAATATTGAACTATCTTCTTGCCATGGATATAAAATCATATATAGTCATCACAAAAGATCCAAAACTTCTTAAGAAGAAAGAAAAAGACAGTGTGGAAATACCAAAGCCTCAATCGGAATGGGTTGAAGAAGACTACCTAGAAGCCTCTAACAACGCAAAGGCTCTCAGCCACCTTTTTGTGCAATAGATCGGAGCCAAATCAATAAACTTCCAGAATTCAGTAATGCATTTGAATTATAGAAATCTTTGGAGATCGTAAATGAGGGAACTAGTCAAATTAAATTGTCCAAGATCAATCGATTCATATGTGAGTTGGATAGCTTTAAGATGGAAGTCGATGAAGATGTTGAGAAGATGATTTCAAGGTTCACTGTGCTTGTGAATCAACTAACTTTAGGGGAAAATATTAGTACATGCGATCAATTCAATAAGATCTTTAGGTATCTTTCTAAGGAATATAGGATTTATACCGCCACCATCAAAAAATTCAATAATGTCAACACCTTGAAATGGGATGAATTGGTGGGAAAATTATTGGAGTTTGAGATGGAAATCAAAAAGGATATATTTTGTGATATTTTATATCGTACCGCAAGTGTACGGTGTCAAGTTTTAGTATAAATCAGTGAAAGAGTGTCGAACCCACAAGGATTGCGTTAACTCGCACTAAGTATTACAATTGATAATACTAACTTTATTTAGACGATAATTAATAAAGATTTAATTAAATAAATAAATATAAAAATAATTTGATAGGAGGAACTAATACGATAGAGATTCTGGATCCTGATTTCACCTAGTTGCCACCTATGTATTTGTCATGCAAATTAATCATTGTTCAGTTATATTGTTTATAAGTCAAGACTCCGAAATTATCCACTCCCTCTATCGAGTGCCGAGTGAAAATATCATCAACTATAGACTTCGATATCTCTATAAAAATGTAATAGCTAACAACTCATTACGTCTTGTGATTCTATATTAACGACTTCAAAGGACTACAGATTCTCTCGAACTCTATAAAATCATAGGCTATATTCTCTAGATCTATTCAAAATCCCCTCTCTCGAGTGATAGATTTCAGACATGTATCATCATATTTGTGGCTAGCAAACACAAAGCATTAAACTCAAAAGAATATAAATAAATCAATAAAACTTCATAACAAAATTAACAATTAAAATAAAGGTTCAAGCATCGATTACATCATTCTCCAGAATTAAGGAGTTTAGTTCATGACAAAAGATAAAAACAATGATAAACAAGTCATGAATCAAATGGAAATCATTAGAGTTCTAAGAAAGAAATAAGATGATAAAACCCGAATTGAATATCTTCTCTTCGGATGTCACCGCCTTTGTCTCCTCTTATTGCTCTTCAATCCTCCTCCTTGGATCTCTAAAAATATGTGTTTCTGTGTTTTGTGATGTGTATTAGCCTCCTTTTTAGTTGTGAACGAACTCATGTATTTATAATAAAGCCCTGGAGTCGTTGGGTATCCTAAAAAATCCTAAAAATCAAGTCTGGAACGCGCATGTGTATGTACTCCCGTAGCGCCGTGGCGTTTGGTTAGTGGCGCTATGGCGCCCTTCTCTCGAGTTTTTGTATTGAACGCGTGACAGCTTGAAGGTGTCGTGGCGCCTTGACTTGGGCGCTGCAGCGCCTGTCTCTCTGGAAAATGTATGTGACAGGTTTGGGCGCTGCGGCGCCAGTGCATTTTCTTCACTGGTGCTGCGCCTTGCTTCTGATGCTCCCGTGCACGTCCGATGGTTCCGAAAGTTCCCCAAACACTCGTATTTACTCCATTATTGATGTTTTAATGCTTCCTACAAATAAAACATAAAATAAACCAAAAATACATTAAATGACTCGGAATCTAACAAAATAATAAGTTAAGAATGTCGGAATAAGTAGGTATAAACTGCACTTATCAAACAATCCCAAACTTAAGATTTTGCTAGTCCCGAGGAAAAGACAAAATAAAAACTAAATACAAATAAACAAATAAAAATAACTAAATTAACTAAGCCACTTTCGTAGGATCACGATTGCATTTAGCGTATACAACAAGCCTTTAAACCCCTAGGCTGCCCTAGTGGACGAGTTATAGTCTCGTGATGGCTTAAAGCGACGATACCCACAAACGTCTTTCACACACAATCATGCAAAAATATAAAACAAATAAAAATCAACTAAAATAATCTCGATAGTTATACACAAAATCATCCTCAAATAGTGATTATCAATGAAATTAGAGAACCTTCAAAGTATGTAATTCAGTTCAGATCCAAGTTCCTGAATAATTCATCTAGGTAGACTCACTGTGTGTATGTAAAGGTTCATTTATAGCTTGATTCCTAAGTAAGCCAACTTAATGATTTCGTTTAAAAATTGGGATCGATGGGTCAAACCAACTTAGATATCTCAAGTATGCTCTGTAATTGCTTTATTTTGTGCTCAATATAGTATGATTTTTCTTTTCTTTTCTTGTCTCTTTTTGAACTTTTCTTTTATTTTTTTTCAACTCACCTACCATTTAAGGTAGCATTTCTCCTCATGGTGGTCCTAATACTCGCCTATGGGTAGTTACACGCTTATCGGTTATATGTGGTTTATTTTCTTTCTTTAGAGACTTTTTTTCTTTTATTTATATCCATACCATACATCATAACACTAGCAAATCAAGATAGATATCTAAGCAAACGGTCATTCATCGACATGCAATTTCTTCAACTAGTCACAATGTCTAAAACTTGAATTCTAATTTATTGGACTTAATTGGTGCATAATAAATTCCATTGGTATATAGGATGGAAACCCGGATATAAATTTCATAGCCAATTCCGTATGGACGGATATATGGTCTGCACTCGGGATACAATTCCACGTACCATTGGATTTTATGACGCACTAAGATTTATTAAAATGTTTAATTAAAATTTTGACCTTTTAGAATTCCATGATCTTAGACTTTTAAGTGCCTAGTCTTTTAAAGGTTAAAATATTGTAGCTCACTTATACCACTCTAATTAAATTAGTTTAATGGAGTAAAACTATTAGTAGAGACTAATGAGATATTAGTGACACGATTTTAATAGTTAAAATTGATTAGCTCACTTATGACCAACTAGTGTAAATAAATTATGTTTTAGCCGCCATAAGTTTATCCACACTAGTTAGGATAAAATATTAGATATTTTAGATAGAAACCTTAAGTTCAAAATAGTGAGTGGGAGAGGGATATACGACAGTACATCCCACGATCTCATTTGTTAGTCCAAAAATGTGAGATTCAAAAGGCACCTCGAGATGGCTTTGTTTTCATCCCCCTACGGATGGTGTCAATTTTGGGTCGATATCAAGTTTGGATTCCGAGAGGATAGGGATTCTAGATATATCTTGTGAACTGACCTACCCTACGGCGACACTTCACTTGTTAAGTCAAAGAATCCTGAAACGGCGGGTTACACTCACAAAGGAATAATTAACTGTTAATGAAATTCCTTGATCAAATTAAACGGTTGTTGTTTAATATAGGAATAAGAGTTATTCCCGCATATATTGAAACAGCTAAGATTGTCTCAATCTATCATGCGAGTACTTGACCTACCATACGGCGGCACTTACTTGTGGGATGATAGATCTCCGTGGCATAATAATTATTTTAGGTTTCTTATTCATTATTCATGGTTCATGCATCATGTTTAATTTTATTGCCAAAATTCTTTGATGATTTTAATTGCGATGAATGAATGTTAAAATGCATGTTTATTTTATTTTCAGCCATGGTTTCTCCAATTATTTCCATACTCTCAAATGATAAATTGACGGAGAAAAACTATGTTAAGTGGAAAAGTAACATGAACGTTATCCTGGTCTGTGAAGACCTTAAGTTTGTCCTGACGGAGGAACGTCCTCCCGAGCCGGCCAGAAATGATGGCCAAGCTGTGCGCGATACCTACCAGAAATGGGTCGCAGCAAATGAGAAAGCCTGCTGCTACTTGCTAGCAGGGATGTCTGAGGTTCTTGCTGCAAAGCATGAACCTATGGCTCTAGCATCTCAGATGATGGAGTCATTGCAGGGCATGTTTGGGCAGCCTTCGGAGCGTCAACGCCATGAGGCCATGGTCTCAGCAATGACTGCTAGGATGAAGGATGGGACATCAGTCCGAGATCATGTCTTAAGGATGATGACTTATCTCAATACTACTGAAACCCATGGAGCTCGTATTGACGAGCGTAGCCAAGTGACCATGATTATGGAAACTCTTCTGAAGAGTTTCCTGCAGTTTAAAAGCAACTATGTTATGATGGCCAGTTGCTGAGAAGATCTTTCACATAACCTTATTTGAAGTGCCTAACACGCGACGAAGCACAACTTGTGTTGACCGAAGTTTGCATGAAGGGGAGTGTGGGAACCATTCTGGTGGCAGGAGCCTGGCTCTTCGAGCGCATTCGACTGGGTATTATTGGCCGACAATGAGAATTGACTCCACATAATTCACTAACAAGTGTGACAATGCCAAGATTTGCACCAGTTTCTCATCTTCCGCCAGAGAGACTAAATCCCATTATATCTCCATGGCCTTTTATGAAGTGGGGAATGGACATAGTTGGAAAACTCCCAACCGCGCCCGGCCAACGAGTCTACATGCTTGTCATGACAGATTACTATTCAAAGTGGATAGAGGCCGAATCATTCGCTAGAGTACGCGACAAAGAAGCTCAAACATTCGTATGGAAAAAACATCATTTGTCGGTTCGGTATACCAAGAGAAATTGTGACTGACAATGGCTCTCAATTCATCAGCCATCACTTTCAAAACTTTTGCAGGAACTGAGGGATAAAGCTGAACTTTTCGACACCACGCTTTCCACAAGCAAATGGTCAGGCCGAATCGTCCAACAAGACAATCATAAACACCTTGAAGAAGAGGTTGGAGAAGTCTAAGGGCGCATGGGTGGATGAACTACCAGGGGTGTTATGGTCATACAGGACAACGGTGAGGTCTTCGACAGGCGAAACTCCTTTCGCATTAGCATTTGGAACGGAAGCAATCATTCCAACTGAAGAAGTCATCCCTTCAACACGCTACCAATGGCTTAACGAAGAAAACAATCAACGACTAATGAATTTCAATCTCAACACGATTGGAGAGACAAGGGACTGAGCTTCCATTCGACTGGCCGCTTATCAACAAAGGATGGCCAGATACTTCGACAAAAACGTCAGGAGCAGGACTTTCAAGGCTGGAGATTGGGTCCTACGGAGAGTGTTCTAGAATACCAAGGAAATTGGAGACGGAAAGTTGGGTCCAAATTGGGAAGGCCTTTACCTCGTCACGACAGTTGTCGGGAAATGAGCCTACAAGCTACAGACTATGGAGGGGACTCTCGTGCGCAACAGTTGGAACGCGGTGCATCTTAAGCGCTTCAACCGGTAAACACTTATGTTTGTGGCTTGTTTGTTTGCAATTATATTTTCTGTTAGTAGTTTTAAGAATGAATAAGGAAATCTGTTGAAGTCGTTCGACTAATTGCAATAAAAGAATGATCATTAAAATTTCAGTCGACATTTGAACAACAAATCAAAAGACCGTTCGGTAGAATATCATATGACATGATTAACACATACAAAACACGATTGTTCAATTGAGGCTTCCGCCTTCCTCCTTGTGGGAACACAGGAACTGGACGACGCATGCTGTTCTAGGCTCGCGGCCCGGTCGGGAGTACGGAGTAGCCACGGAGGACTAAACCGGAGAATAATGGAGTCGCCACCCGGTGTGAACCGGGAAAATGTGATTTAAGGCCGCACTCACCCATCGCAAGGGAAGACCTTAAACCGTTGGGTTCGGAATGGTCCCTTACTTATGTCACTTGTAATGAAATGATTTGTGTAATAATTTAATTAGGCCTAAGTAACATTTATTTCCAAGAGTATCATGCTTCTAACTCTACATGCAATGAATTAGTCATCACAACATGCAACATCACATGGCAATCTCATGAACATTTCTCGATCATATGATATGGAAAACTAAGAACAACCTAATCATGCTTGAGTACTATCTCATGAACCTATTAACCAAATAACATGCTAACAGCCTAATCATGCTTGAATATCATCCCAAGAACACATAGAATGGATAAATGCAGGAATACAAATAATATGATTGGCTACATAATACAAGAAAGATCAACCAAGAGGCAATTATGCATGAATATGATAAGACAGACTCAGTTCAGTGTGTGCGCGTTCGTGTAGCGTTCGTAAACGCGTTCGAACGGTAAACAGAAGGTTCGCATTCGTGTGGCGTTTGATAACGCGTTCGAACGGAAATGAAACAGAATGCTCACGTTCGTATGGCGTTTGTTAACGCGTTCGAACATAAATGAAACAGAATGCTCACGTTCGTATGGCGCTCGTGAACGCGTTCGAACGGAAATGAGACCTGATGCATGATAAGGCAAAAATGCACACGCGTTCGAGTTACGTTCGTATACGCGTTCGAACGGGGACAGACCTGGTGCATGAAATGGGACGCAATAATTGGCGAATAGTACAATGCGAGGCGCGGCAAAGCATCGTGGTAAAGGGCTTTAACCCTTCCCCATAGGGGATCTTTCATTCCACTTACTAAGCCCATGCGCTCGATCGCATCATGCATACAAACATAAAGACAATCATATCAAATTAAGTATGCCCGATTGAACACATCTTACATCCAATCCGAACACACATCAACCAGCGCGCAAAGCAAAGCATCGTGGTAAAGGGTTTAACCCCTCCCAATAAGGGATCTTTCATTCCACTTACTAAGCCCATGCGCTTTATTGAACCATGCATGAAAAGAATAAACACAATAATGTCAAACTTAGTATGCCCGATTGAACGTATCTTGCATTCAACCGAACACACATCAACCGGCGCGGCAAATCATCGTGGTAAAGGGCTTTAACCCCTCCCCATAAGAGGATCTTTCATTCCACTTACTAAACCCATGCGCTCGATTGAATCATGCATACATAAATGACATACAAAATCCAAATGACGAAAAATAAATAAACCAAAGCAAAACAAAAGAGGGTGCCGTTTACTCAAGTGGTACATGGAGTTGTGTCCCGAGTACAGATCATATTACCGTCCATTCGGAATGGGCTATGAAATTTATGTCCGGGTTTCCATCCGATATACCGCGAGAGTTGGCACATCTCTCATTCATCCAATACCCACAACACACATCATACACAAACGAGATTTAACGAATAAGTAAAATACGATCAAAATAAATAACAAAAATCAAATAAAGATGAGTTTGAAAAGTACCATCAGGTCTAACCTTTTAAATCACCTCTCGGATGTACGGCACACGGTCGTCGGAAGGGTGGATGATCCGTAACTCTTTCGGTTCACTGTTCTCGTTCGTTGTCTCACTGTTTGGAGTCGTCGTTCTCCGTCTTTTGCTGCTGCTTTTGACTCCGATTTGCTACTGTTCGGCCTCTGTTTTGCTGCTCACTGTTCAGGTCACCTGTTTTGACGTTTCAATGGACTGTTCCAAGTTTTTATGTGGTTTTTTTTAGTGTAGTCTGTGTGAGTCTTTTAAGGATTATGAATGCAATTTTATGTTAATGTTTTTAAGGTTTTTAGGGGATGTTTTAAGTGTATTTTGCTGCTGTATAGGGGGTGGTTTTGGCGTGATTTGGCTACTGTTTTAGTGTTAAAGGGGCTGCTATATTAAGGTATGATTTCGGCAATGGGAGAGTGAGGATGAAGAGAACTCTTTCTTGTTATTTTCTTGAGTGGCTAGGGCTCTTGGTGTGTTATGATGGTGCTTTTAATGTGAAGGCTTGGGGTTATTTTCTTTTCTCTTGTGATTTGTGTGAGTTGTTTGTATCTTATGTGTATGAGCTAGCTATGGTGAGAAGGTTGGTGAAGGGTTCTTTTTATAGGCAAAGGGTTAGGCTTGACAAGGAAAGGGATTGGCTAATTAAAGAGGGATTTGATTTGGTGTTGGATAAGGGAAGTCAAGGATTGAGGGGGGGACAAATCTTGGCTAGATAGGGAAGGTTGAATATTTAGTTTATGTTGATTAGGCATACAATATTTTAAGTTTGGGAATAATATATTGGTTGATTGATTTTAACTTGGTATGATTATATTTGATTGGTTAGATTAGGTATGATTATATTTTATGTTTTATTTAATTGGTAAATGGTTTAAATATTTTATTTAATGTTTACTGTTTAAATTATATTTATTTATTTAATTTGGGATGTGTTTTATGGGCTTTGGGGAGCTAAATGGGCTGGGGTGTGAGGCTAGCAGCAAAACCAGAATTACCGATACCGTTCGAACGCTTCCTCGAACGCGCCACGAACGCCCGCAATCTGTTTTCCGTTCGAACGCATACACGAACGCAGCACGAACGAAAACAGTGAACCTTGTTTATTCTGAATTTCCCCTTCCGATATCCGTTTCCCGCGGCTTCCGTGACTCAAAAGGTACTGCCTCCAAATGAGACTCATCATCGGGTTTCACATGCAAAAATACAATGCCTACAGTCGCCCCCACTTTGATGGACTTGTGTAATGTGCAACAGTGACAATCCTATCAAAGTTATGCAATGCATTTTCACTTACCTGGCTCGCCAACTGCCACTTGACTTCCACGTGTTGAGTTGATTTAGGTGGTGAGGTGCTGCGACCCCTGGTTCATTCCCGAACCGTGTTGTGATGTGGTCCATTCCCGAACCGTTGCCGTAAGGTGGTCCATTCCCGAACCGTTACTGTGAGTTGTCCATTCCCGAACTGTTACTGTAAAGTGGTCCATTCCCGAACCGTTACTGTGAGGTGGTCCATTCCCGAACCGTTACTGTAAGGTGGTCCATTCCCGAACCGTTACTGTGAGATGTCCATTCTTGAACTGTTATTATGAGGTGGTCCATTCCCGAATCGTTATTGTGAGGTGGTCCATTCCCGAACCGTTACTGTGAGGTGGTTCATTCCCGAACCGTGCTGTGAGGTGGTCCATTCCCGAACCGTTACTGTAAGGTGGTCCATTCCCGAACCGTTACTGTGAGATGTCCATTCCCGAACTGTTATTGTGAGGTGGTCCATTCCCGAACCGTTACTGTGAGGTGGTTCATTCCCGAACCGTGCTTCCATTCTTGGAGTGTCATTCCCGACTTGTTCATTCCTGAAATGTATTTCCATTCCTGGAGTGTCATTCCCGGCTTGTTCATTCTTGAACTCTGCTCCATTCTTGGATTGCCATTCCCGGCTTGTTCATTCTCAAACTGTGTTTCCATTCTTGGAGTGCCATTCCCGGCTTGTTCATTCTCGAACTGTGTTTCCATTCTTGGAGTGTCATTCCCGGCTTGTTCATTCTCGAACTGTGTTTCCATTCTTGGAGTGCCATTCTCGGCTTGTTCATTCTCGAACTGTATTTCCATTCTTGTAGTGCCATTCCCGGCTTGTTCATTCTCGAGCTGTCCATTCCCGGACTATATCTTCATTCTCGGAGTGCCATTCCCGGCGTGCTCATTCCCGAGCTGTCCATTCCCGGACTATATCTCCATTCTCGGAGTGCCATTCTCGGTAGAACTGATCTGATGTAATGTGGGCCTCGCCCCCAGAATTCCATACCCGGCAAGACTGATACTGATGTAATGTGGGCCTCGCCCCTGAACTGATACCGATGTGGGTCTCGGCCCTGGGACTCATCCCCAAACTGGTACTAATATAGGCCTCGGCCCTGGACTCGTCCCCAAACTAATGCTGATGTGGGCTCGGCCCTAACTGCTACTGATATGGGCCTCGCCCCCAGACTGATACTGACACGGGCCTCGCCCCCAACTGCTATTGATATGGGCCTCGCCCTCAGACTGATACTGCTGATATGGGCCTCGCCCATGTGATTCATTCCTGAAGACCGCTGACATTGTACTGTTACTGCTTCTGGTTGGCTTGCATTCAGCGCTTTCTTTTTTTTCTCCTTCGAAACCTGTTATTACAAAACAGAACAAACACGAAAGGATGCAAAATGCGTTACGTGTATGCATGCATGAATGTTCCTATCCCGTCGGGTTAGGTCTTCCTTCAATTCTCTTGGTGACTGCTTAGCTTTCTCTTCCTCAGACAAGCTACTTCTTCAATCTGTCTACGTTGATCGGCTCGGCGAACTAATTCCTTCCAAGTCTGATATTTTCACTGGCTCTATTTCCCAATTTCTGAATGTCTATCTTATCTTTTCTGTTTGCTTATTTCGAAGGTTCCCCGTGTTCATCACTGGATTCCATAGTACCAAGGTTGAATACTTTTCTCAAATATACTCATATTGCAGAAAAGTTTCAGCGAAATGAACGTCTTTATTATTGTTGAGGAAAAGAGTTCGAACAAGTAACAAAATCAATGTCATTTAAAAAAATTGGATCAAATAGACTAGGAGGAACAGCTCCATCATCCGCAGCACTGCCTTCTTCCTCGGCCTATGGTTCTTCACTGTCATCCATGTAAGAAGCTTGGTGGTTGAGGGTTTCTTTTCATGGGTTGGGTATTTTATGGGAATCTATGAGATCTTGAATTTCATGCCTGAGGCGGGTTGCAGTTGTCGGTGTCATGGCCATGTAGCTGGTGGAAGTGACAATAAAGGTTCACATTTATGTGTGGTGGTGGGGGGGGTGCGGAAGTGGCTTGCCTTCTAAGGGTTTCAAGATTCCTTGTCCCTGTAACTTTTCAAATACCTTCGACAAAGGTCTACCAAGGTTGGAGAATTACCGGTTCCTGATGGCAGCAACCTCGACAGTAGCGGGCTTAGTCTCAGAATACCCCCCAAAAGTCCGCCTATTCTGGCCATAGGACTTTCTGTTTTCAGCCTCCTCTTCCTCAATATCCATGACAGTTTCCGTCAACTGTCGAAAATCAGAAATCATCGAAGTCATCCTCCTCAGCTTACTATAAATAGAGGGCTTGGTGCCCCTGATGATCATCTTGATTTGGTCCTTCTCAGAGGGCCGAGTCTGCATTTTCAGAAGCTGGCTTCTCCAGCGGTCTACATACTCCTTGAAGCTTTCTTCCGGCTTCTGCTTAGTGTTCTCCAAATCACGGAGTGACAAGTCAATTTCTAAGTCTGTAACATACTGCTTCAGAAAAGCATCAGCTAGTTCCTTCCAATCTTCCTTAACCTTCTTCTCAAGGCTATGATACCAAACCACATGTGCCCCCTCGAGTGACATCCCAAACATCTTTTGGACTTGGCGCTGTGATAGGCCCATTGAACTCATGACTGAGACATATTGCTGCAGATGGACTCTCGGGTCTCCATTCCCATTAAACTTGGCCATGTCGGGAAATTTAAACTGAGCTGGCAGCTGTTCTCCGAACGTCATTGCCTCATAATCTAACAAATCCTCATTCTACCCCTCATTTTGCGGGTAACTATTTCAACATGATCCCGAAGCTTCTGTAACTCTGCCTGAGACCCAGATACTCTGCCTGCTGCATACTCTGCCATATCATCATCAAAAGCGGGGGTATCATCCCCCAACCCATTCGAAGGCTCATCACGCCTCACATTCTCAGAATTTCCCCCAGCACGAGGTACAAACCATATTTGTCATGGCAGTAGTCAAGGCTTGCAACTGTTCAGTAATCTTGGCGAAACCATTTTCCAACTGATCTATCCGGGATACCTCAATATCTGATTCACTCATGTCTGTTCTCAGTATTTTGGTGAGTCTTCCCTTTTTTTCTAACCCAACGGGTATCTATGATGGCCTTTAAGACAAAATGGGGTTAACATGGTGCATGTATGCATGAGGTGCATGTGATGCATGTAACATATAGAACATACTAAATCGATTAAAATTTTTAACAAATCGGCCCATTATCATTTTAGAAGCCTTTGGGCTAAATGTCATAGGAGTGAACTCGTCCCAGTTTAAATGGTCCAACGAGTACACATCTCATGGCAAGGAGCCCAACTAAATCCAAATGGTAATGTTCCGAACATAAGCACAAAGAAAGATAATGCAAATATACAACAATAATTTCTACAGAATGGCCCATCAACATTTCAGAAGCTTTTGGCCTAATAGTCATAAGGTGCGAACTTGCCCCAGTTTAAATGGCCCAGCAAGCCCGCATTTCTGACAATAGTCCAACTGCATCCAAATGAGGATGGTCCACAAGCACATATTCAAGGAAATAATTGTTACTTTAGCCAACCCGGTCTATGGGTGGGTTAGCAAGAGTATAGACAAAGGCTCTCACCGGCGAAGGATGGCCCACAACTAGGTCTCCCCACTCAAGGGTTCGAGCAACCAAGTGAGCGCACCCTTTTTATACACTAAGGTACGTGCCAATGAGCTATGGTGTGTGACGGACTGTCAAATGGATTTCCCGTTGTAGATCCCCCAGAGGGAAGGTGGAGCGAGGCTCACTTAAATACCCAAGCCTCTTAGGCTCTTATCGCTTGTTGTCAGGAAAAAAACAACGAGTCCTCCAAATTAGTCCATCACAATAGGCTACGAGTAGATGGCTATCTAGGTGCCTTCACAGCTTTTCCTTCTAGAAAGGTAGTGAATGAAGGAAGACACCAAACAATTACCTAGCCTTAAAATGCTTTGATTAAACCCTTACTTTATCCACTATAGAGACGGTCAATTAAAACATAAATCCAAACATCACAAGACAATATTTCGGGGCCGATTCTCTATCCCCAGTGGAGTCGCCAGACTGTGGGAACACAGGAACTGGACGACGCAGGCTGTTCTAGGCTCGCGGCCCGGTCGGGAGTACGGAGTAGCCACGGAGGACTAAACTGGAGAATAATGGAGTCGCCACCCGGTGTGAACCCTGAACCGGGAAAATGTGATTTAAGGCCGCACTCACCCCTCGCAAGGGAAGACCTCAAACCGTTGGGTTCGGAATGGTCCCTTACTTATGTCACTTGTAATGAAAGGATTTGTATGTAATAATTTAATTAGGCCTAAGTAACACTTATTTCCAAGAGTATCATGTTTCTAACTCTACATGCAGGGAATTAGTCATCACAACATGCAACATCACATGGCAATCTCATGAACATTTCTCGATCATATGATATGGAAAACTAAGAACAACCTAATCATGCTTGAGTACTATCTCATGAACCTATTAACCAAATAACATGCTAACAGCCTAATCATGATTGAATATCATCCCAAGAACACATAGAATGGATAAATGCAGGAATACAAATAATATGATTGGCTACATAATACAAGAAAGATCAACCAAGAGGCAATTATGCATGAATATGATAAGACATACTCAGTTCAGTGTGTGCGCGTTCGTGTAGCGTTCGTAAACGCGTTCGAACGGTTAAACAGAAGGTTCGCGTTCGTGTGGCGTTGTTTGATAACGCGTTCGAACGGAAATGAAACAGAATGATCACGTTCGTATGGCGTTTGTTAACGCGTTCGAACATAAATGAAACAGAATGCTCATGTTCGTATGGCGTTCGTGAACGCGTTCAAACGGAAATGAGACCTGATGCATGATAAGGCAAAAATGCACACGCGTTCGAGTTGCGTTCGTATACGCGTTCGAACGGGGACAGACCTGATGCATGAAATGGGACGCAATAAATGGCGAATAGTACAATGCGAGGCGCGGCAAAGCATCGTGGTAAAGGGCTTTAACCCTTCCCCATATGGGATCTTTCATTCCACTTACTAAGCCCATGCGCTCGATCGCATCATGCATACAAACATAAAGACAATCATATCAAATTAAGTATGCCCGATTGAACACATCTTACATCCAATCCGAACACACATCAACCAGCGCGGCAATGTATCGTGGTAAAAGGTTTTAACCCCTCCCCATAAAGGATCTTTCATTCCACTTACTAAGCCCATGCGCTTGATTGAACCATGCATGAAAAGAATTAAACACAATAATGTCAAACTTAGTATGCCCGATTGAACGTATCTTGCATTCAACCGAAACACATCAACCGGTGCGGCAAAGCATCGTGGTAAAGGGCTTTAACCCCTCCCCATAAGAGGATCTTTCATTCCACTTACTAAACCCATGCGCTCGATTGAATCATGCATACATAAACGACATACAAAATCCAAATGACGAAAAATAAATAAACCAAAGCAAAACAAAAGAGGGTGCCGTTTACTCAAGCGGTACGTGGAGTTGTGTCCCGAGTACAGATCATATTACCGTTCATTCGGAATCGGCTATGAAATTTATGTCCGGGTTTCCATCCGATATACCGCGAGAGTTGGCACATCTCTCATTCATCCAATACCCACAACACACATCATACACAAACGAGATTTAACGAATAAGTAAAATACGATCAAAATAAATAACAAAAATCAAATAAAGATGAGTGTGAAAAGTACCCTCAGGTCTAACCTTTTAAATCACCTCTCGGATGTACGGCACACGGTCGTCGGAAGGGTGGATGCTCCGCAACTCTTTCGGTTCACTGGTTCACTGTTCTCGTTCGTTGTCTCACTGTTTGGAGTCGTCGTTCTCCGTCTTTTGCTGCTGCTTTTGACTCCGATTTGCTACTGTTCAGCCTCTGTTTTGCTGCTCACTGTTCAGATCACCTGTTTTGACGTTTCAACGGACTGTTCCAAGTTTTTGTGTGGGTTTTTAGTGTAGTCTTGTGTGAGTCTTTTAAGGATTATGAATGCAATTTTATGTTACTGTTTTTAAGGTTTTTAGGGGATGTTTTAAGTGTATTTTGCTGCTGTATAGGGGGTGGTTTGGGCGTGATTTGGCTACTGTTTTAGTGTTAAAGGGGCTGCTATATTAAGGTATGATTTCGGCAATGGGAGAGTGAGTGAGGATGAGAGAACTCTTTCTTGTTATTTTCTTGAGTGGCTAGGGCTCTTGGTGTGTTATGATGGAGTGTTAATGTGAAGGCTTGGGGTTATTTTCTTTTCTCTTGTTATTTGTGTGAGTTGTGTGTATCTTATAGGTATGAGCTAGCTAGGGTTGAGAAGGTTTGTGAAAGGTTCTTTTTATAGGCAAATGGTTAGGCTTGACAAAGAAAGGGATTTGGCTAATTAAAGAGGGATTTGATTTGGTGTTGGATAAGGGAAGTCAATGATTGAGGGGGGGACAAATCTTGGCTAGATAGGGAAGGTTGAATATTTAGTTTATGTTGATTAGACATACAATATTTTAAGTTTGGGAATAATATATTGATTGATTGATTTTAACTTGGTATGATTATATTTGATTGGTTTAGATTAGGTATGATTATATTTTATGTTTTATTTAATTGGTAAATGGTTTAAATATTTTATTTAATGTTTAATGTTTAAATTAATATTTATTTATTTAATTTGGGATGTGTTTTATGGGCTTTGGGGAGCTAAATGGGCTGGGGTGTGAGGCTAGTAGCAAAACCAGAATTACCGATACCGTTCGAACGCTTCCTCGAACGCGCCACGAACGCCCGCAATCTGTTTTCCATTCGAACGCATACACGAACGCAGCACGAACGAAAACAGTGAACCTTGTTTATTCTGAATTTCCCCTTCCGATATCCGTTTCCCGCGGCTTCCGTGACTCAAAAGGTAGTGCCTCCAAATGAGACTCATCATCGTGTTTCACATGCAAAAATACAATGCCTACACTCCTAAAACCACTAATTCAAACTTCATACAAAAAACTCAAAGTTAAGTTCAAGCCCTTAAACTTCTGAATCGTTGTCGTGTACATCGTCGATAGCCGTAGGAAGATTGGCAGAAACATCATCTTGCGTTTCAACAGCTTCCTGAATGACCTCCTCTCCATCTAAATATTTTTCGACCTCTTCCATTTCAACAACAGCAATCGCATCTGGTTCCACCTCGTCCTTCTTCGACTCGACCTCCAACCCTTTTCTCTTCACCATCGTCCTTCGTCGAAGAAGAGATACCGGCCTCACGCCTTTCATATTCTCTAATCCACTTCTCAGGCTTCCAGTCTACGTGTTTTCCAGCTACAAACTCCCTCATTAAATCACACATGTTTCTCATCATGGAGTCGATGGCAATGTCCTCCATTTGCTCTAGCAGTAATTCTTTTTCTTTCTTTACATTCTCGAAACCTTCTTTATAACTGTTGATGGTCAGCTCCGCCGTTTCTTTCTCCAACCTCAAAGCAGCCTTAACTTCCTTTAGTTTTTTCTCAAGCCCTCTTTCCTTCCTTTGAGATGCGACCAGCCCGGACTTCAGCTCTGACGACTCATTCCTCACCACCGACAATGATTTCTCCAGCTCCTTGATTCTCCTTTGATTGGATTCCACATTCTTTCGCATGAATAGGCTACATTCCAGTGCCTGATGAAGTCGAGTCAGAACGTCATTCGAAAAAAAAAATGAAATAGCTCTACTCACTTGATAATTTAATGCGATGGCTTTCTTCATGGCCTCCACCGGGCCAATTTGTGCCAACCTTACTTCATCCCCTTCAAGAAGAAGCCCTTCCACGAATGAGTCAATGCTCTAAGGGTTAGATATTGCAGTCGACTCTCGTGGAACCTTTAAGATAAGGTTATCAGAGTCCTCTTCTACTTCCACTTCAGCAACAGACTTCCTTTTCTTCCCCGCAGAAACCGTTGCAGTCGACTTCCCTTTCTCTGCAGCACCCTCACTTGAAACAACTTCTATTTGTTGAGGCACAGCCTCTTTTTCAGCCTCTAGCTCTTTTTTCTTCTGCTTCCTTGACTTTTTTCGGTTCTTCATTTCGACGAGAGAAGCTACGGTGAATGGCCAAGTCATCATTTCCTCTGCGCATAAAAATTCTTCGGGTTTTAGAGGCTCTCGATATATATATCCTCCATATAACTTTTGACACGACCATCTTGTAGGCATTGCATTTTTGCATGTGAAACCCGATGATGAGTCTCAGTTGGAGGCACTACCTTTTTAGCTAAGGATATTGTGGGAAACGGAGGTCGGAAGGGGCAATTCAGAATAAGTACATCATCAAGTTTATTTCACAAGCTCACTGTCTTCGTTAGTGCTGCGTTCGTTACTTCGTTCGAACGTCAGCCAGATTGCGGACGTTCGTGTGGCGTTCGAATTGGCGTTCGAATGGCGTCGGTGTTCTGGTTTTGCTGCTACTCGCACCCCAGCCCAATTAGCTCCCCAAAGCCCATAAAACACATCCCAATTTAATTAAATTAAACATTAAATATTAAATAAAATATTTAAACCATTTACCAATTAAATAAAACACAAAATATAATCATACCTAATGAAGATAAATCAAATATATTAACTTCCTAACTAAACAAATCACATACTAAATTAAAAAGATGTCATGCCTAATTAAAATCAATCATAACAAATTAAAGATATTGACTTCCTATTCTAGCCAAGATTTGTCCCCCCTCAATCTTTGACTTTCCTTGCTCAACACCAAATCAAAACCTCCCTTTAATGCACCAAATCCCTTCCTTGTGAGACAAGGTGAAGCCCTAACCATTCTCTATATAAACAACCCCCATCCAAAGCCATCCTCTCCTTCACACAACATCATTCACGGTAATAGCATAAAGAAGTAAAAACAATTTCTCTCCTACACCTCCTTCAATAACCGAAGCACACATATCTCTCAAATCACGCCCAGAGACCTCCAAACAGCAGCCCATTTACTTCTCAGAATTGCCGCACAATACCCTCTCCAAACAGTTCAGTCCGTAGTCCACTTACACAAACCGAAACTGACCCAAACCAGTCCCTAAATCACGCCCAAACAACAGTAATTTAACCCCTAAAACAGCAGCAAAATACACTTAAAACATTCCCTACAAACTTTAAAGTAATAATATAAAAAAACTGCATTCATAATCCTTAAAATACTCACAAGACTACACTAAAAACCCACACAAAAACTGGGAACAGTTCATTGAAACGTCAAAACAGGTGGCCTGAGCAGTGAGCAGCAAAACAGAGGCCGAACAGGAGCAGAACGGAGTTCAAACCGCAAGCAAAACAGCAAAGCAGTGAGCTAGGACGCTAAACCAGTGAACCGGAGAAGTTGAGGAGCTGTACCCTTCCGACGTCCGTGAAACGCAAGCCTGAAAGTTGGCAAAAAGGTTAGACCTGAGGGTATCTTTCACACTCGCTTTTTTACTATTTATTAAATATTGCTTGCGTGATTGTCATGTTGAAATGCATGTTGTGGCCCTTGAGTAGATAAATATGCATGAATTATGAGATGTTGTATGTTGTGGCTGTGGAATAAAATGAGAGATGTGTCAACTCTCGCGGTATATGAGATGGAAACCCGGACATAAATTTCATAGCCGATTCCGAATGGACGGTAAAATGATCTGTACTCGGGACACAACTCCACGTACCGCTTGAGTAAACGGCACCCTCTTTTGTTTTGTGTTGCTTTGGTTTATTTATTTTTCGTCACTTGAATTCTGTATGTTGCTTATTTATGCATGATTCAATCGAGCGCATGGGCTTAGTAAGTGGAATGAAAGATCCCCTATGGGGAGGGGTTAAATCCCTTTACCACGATGCTTTGCCGCGCCGGTTGATGTGTGTTCGGTTGGATGCAAGATACGTTCAATCAGGCATACTTAGTTTGATGTGATTGTCTTTATCTTTTTATGCATGGTTCAATCAAGCGCATGGGCTTAGTAAGTGGAATGAAAGATCCCTTATGGGGAGGGGTTAAAGCCCTTTTACCACGATGTCCGGTTGATGTGTGTTCGGATTGGATGTAAGATGTGTTCAATCGGGCATACTTGGTTTGATATGATTGTCTTTATGTTTGCATACATGATGTGATCGAGTGCATGGGCTTAGCAAGTGGAATGAAAGATCCCCTAGGGGGAGGGGTTAAAGCCCTTTACCACGATGCTTTGCTGCGCCCCGCATTGTACTATTCGCCATTTATGTATTGCGTCTTATTTCATGCATCAGGTCTGTTCTCGTTCGAACGCGTTTACGAACGCAACTCGAACGCGCAAGCATTTTGCCTTATCATGCATCAGGTCCCATTTCTGTTCGAACGCGTTCACGAACGCCATACGAACGCGAGTATTCTGTTTCATTTCTGTTCGAACGCGTTCACAAACGCCATACGAACGTGAGCATTATGTTTCATTTCCGTTCGAACGCGTTTACGAACGCTACTCGAACGAGAACCTTCTGTTTACCGTTCGAACGCGTATATGAATGCTACACGAACGCCCACGGTAAACAGATCCTCTTGCATCACATTACGACATGTCCATCTTAGCACATAGTTCTTTTTTTCTTACGTTATGCATTTGTATTACCTCTCTAGTTGTCTATTTCTGTTATGCGCTTAAATATCTTTTCTTAATATGCATGCTAGTAAGAATGCTATTTGTTTGCGCTTCTGTGTCCACCAATGTGTTCATTAACTTGTATGCTTGCCATATGATAAACCTTATGTATGCAAATTGAGACATAGATTACATGCAAATAGGCTGTATGCAAATTCGAATATGTGTTACATATAAATTTAGATGAACTTGTTGATGTATATATGTGGATTTAGAAGCATGATATTCTTATAAGTAAGTGTTACTTAAGCCTGATTAAATTATCATATAAATCCTTTCATTACAAGTGGCATAAGTAAGGGACCGTTCCGAACCCAACGGTTTGAGGTCTTCCCTTGCGAGGGGTGAGTGCGGCCTTAAATCTCATTTTCCCGGTTCACACCGGGTGGCGACTCCATTATTCTCCGGTTTAGTACCCCGTGGCTATTCTGTACTCCCGACCGGGTCGCGAGCCCGGGACAGCATGCGTCGCCCAGTTCCTGTGTTCCCACACATCTACAATTTATCACGGACAAAACGTCGTTACGTGAGGCCAGAACCTTACCTTCTTCTCGTTGATAGATTTCTTTCCACAATGGAGTCGACCTTAACCTCTTTTCCGTTAAAATTGTTTTACAATCCCTTTTTTCAGCCGACAAGGACAGAATGGATTTGGTGTCGGAGATTGTGCGTGCAGTCGTGATAAATGACTTGTTTCGTAGAGGATCTGCAACAACAAAAACTATGTTATTCAAAGACACAAGTATGACTCAAATATTAAAATTAAGCAAAAGTACGTTACTCACTCGACAAACACCAAAATTCGGGGATTCGACCAGCCCCGGTCGATCCAAATATACCCTCACCATTTGCAAAGAAATAATAAGACTGCCGATTTCCCCTATCATTAGTCGGCAATCCAGTAACTAAGTGCGTCTTTCTCTGATGAAGGATCAATGTATATCTTCCTTTCTCCTTCAAATGCTCATTCAGGTAGTACGTCTCTAAAACATCATTTACCTCAAAAAGTACTCCCAATTCGAAAGACAAACATTCAATCGACAATAAAATCCTCCACGCATTCGGCATCAGCTGTGAAGGAGCGACTCTGAAATGATCCAAAACCTCCCAAACCAGTCTCGGAATAGGAAACCTCAGCCCTACAAAAAATGGACGTACGTAGAATCCCATCCACCCAGGAACCTTGTAATCGATTCTTCATTCGACGAAGGCACCCGGAGTTCCAAAGAATTAGGGAACCTATACATACAGCTAAGTTCCCTCAACACTTTCCCAGTCATTCGACTTGCAGGATTTTTTGATAGCAAGTTAGTAGGCTCACTCGTGCATGGAAATTCACTCGGCTCCCCAACTGCGGGCAAAGACCTTAATGATATAGCTTCAGTAGGAGTTTCTTGAGAAGGCCTAGCCAAGAAAACTACGCCACCCTCGATCAACTCCTGGTACGACCGATCTCTGTACTCTACATCCTCCTTGGTCTCACTTGATGATTCTTTTGTTTCACTTGACGAATCGACATAACTATCAATCTTGGCACCTAAGCTGCCTAAAGATTCTCCACTCGACATCTTCCAAACGACAAGCATAAAAACACACTACACCCATAGTGACCTACCTCCTAAAGATCAAAACCAACAAACATAAATTTAAAACAAATCACACAAACCTAGAGATCAACAAACTAATTTACCTAAGAACAGTTTGAATATTCACTATGAATGTTAAAAGAAATGAAGAACAAGAGGAAGATTTCGAAGAATACCTTGAAACTCTTGAGAGCATTCCTTACTCGACTTCCGAATGAGGTGAAATGAAACACACAAAGCTCATTTATACACGCTACCTAAGATTTGGCGCCAAAATTCCCGCCAAATAGACGCCTCGTTATTTGCATTAGGTCATACAGCATCTAATGGCACGTGGAAAAATCCAGAATCTTTATATCGGGTATCGTCGAATGGAGAAAAAAATTACAACATAAGATGTAGTGCGCTCACCACAATTTCATTTGAGTCATCCCCGTTTGACACGACAACATCAGAAATCGAAATACATGTAATAGACTCATCAAGTCAGAGGCTGATTCTACGTTTAAACAACCGCTATTTTGAGTTGTTTGATCATTCGACGCCACCTCAAACATAAGATCAATGCAATTGGAACATCGATTCGACACAACATCTATACAAGGCTTGACGCAGTATCTACTCGCCATTCAACTTAACACCTAATAAAATATAGGAACCATAGTAGCGACCACTCGACATGCGTCTCATACGACAAGTCGAGTGTGATTATTCATGAACCACCATCTGGTTCAGTCGACCAGGGGAGATCCCCCAGATGACTCATATCGAGTCATAGAATCATGGAATACACTCGCCTCATATGACAAGTAGAGTGTGATTATTCCCAAACCGCCATCTGGTTCAGTCGACCAGGGGACATCCCCCAGATGACTCATGTCGAGTCATAGAATCATGGAATACACTCGCCTCATACGACAAGTCGAGTGTGATTATTCCTGAACCGCCATCTGGTTCGGTCGACCAGGGGACATCCCCCAGATGACTCATGTCGAGTCATAGAATCATGGAATACACTTGTCTCATACGACAAGTCGAGTGTGATTACTCCTGAACCACCATCTGGTTCAGTCGACCAGAGGACATCCCCCATATGACTCATGTCGAGTCATCTAATCATGGAGTACACTCGTCTCATACGACAAGTCGAGTGTGATTATTCCTGAACCACCATCTGGTTCAGTCGACCGGGGACATACCCCCGATGACTCATGTCGAGTCAAATATAATCATTGAACTCACTCGACTCATACGACAAGTCGAGTGAAATTACTCATGAACCACCATCTGATTCAGTCGACCAGGGGATATCCCCCAGATGACTCATGTCGAGTCATAGAATCATCGAATACACTCGTCTCATACGACAAGTCGAGTGTGATTATTCCTGAACCACCATCTAGTTCAGTCGACCGGGGACATACCCCTGATGACTCATGTCGAGTCAAATATAATCATTGAACTCACTCGACTCATACGACAAGTCGAGTGAAATTACTCCTGAACCACCATCTGATTCAGTCAACCAGGAACATATCCCTGAGGATTCATGTCGAGTCAAAAAGATATCATGAAATACACCCACCTCATACGATAAGTCGAATAAGATTTCTCCTAAAACACCATCTGGTTAAGTCGACCGAGGACATACCTTTAATGACTCTTGTCGAGTCAAATTAAAATATGTTTTTGACCATCTTCGTACTACATGTCAAATGAAATGTCTTCTAAAAACCATTAACTGGTTCAGTCCGCATAAGGAAATTCCCCATAAACCCACGCGGACCACAAACTAAAGGTATGAGTTCACCTACACTATACAACATCCAAAAAGCCTTCGACAGTTTCAAACAAACCAAGGACACCTCCTAGGCTATTTTCGAAAGCGAAAGAAGACCTGAATTCTTCCTCCTCCTGACTGCATGACGGGACATCATGTGGATTAGCTCTAAACCGACGCCAAGATCAGAGAAATAATTATCCATATCTTGATTCATTCGACAGACTCGAAGGTACTCCCCAAGTCTAGGGCTTCCAGACTTAGAGAGTAGGGGACAAACTGTACGGGCCAAAATTGGGCCCAGGGATAAAATCGACATTTACCACCATGCCAACCACTAAATCTGGAGCCCATTAGTAGATCCACGGGCCGCCTCACGGTTCCAAACTCGTAAAGATAAAGAAATTCAAACGGACACCAATTATGAAAATCAAGAAGAGGATCTGAATTCATAAATATCATCATGAAGTCGACGGTTTCGAGTGAGACATACGATCGTCGGTTATCAGACATAAACCACCTGAATTAAACCATCATTGAAGAAGACTCCAACGGGCAGAATAGGGACCCCGCGTCAGAGAACCTATAAAAGAGGAAGACGAAGCAATAGAGAGGGATCGGCTCCTAGACACTACTCCTACATCAATATACTACTCCAATACACCGCCCTCACGGCTAGAAAATCTGTGGTTGAGGTATTCCATAGACCTTAACCCTCTCATCCTGAACTCATTCGCCCTTAAGCTAACTTGAGCATATGAGTGCCTACGGCTTCCACCACACCGATGGGCAGTAACCTCATCTTTCGCTCTAACTCTTATTTTGCAGGTTCGTTCGTGCCCCTCAGCTCACTTTCTTGATTGTGGACCTCGACCGAAATCAGTTCTGACAACGCCAAAATTTGATTACGTCCAAAAAGTACTTGCGGTTATCGTAGTATAGTTGGGGTATCGATTCCTCAGAGAGATGGTTACTAGGAACTAATTCACTTAAAGAAAACGTTAGCAATAACTTGATTAAGAAAAAAAGTTTAATTGGTAATGTGAAATAAAAATGATGAAAAATACGTAAGAGTTATCAGTAGAGAAAAGCAGCAAAGCGTCGGGAATCCATCTTGTATCAAATCTCTATATTTAGTAATTGATTCATTTTATTACTCAATTGAAGGTTTCACATTCTAAACCAACAATCGGAAGATATTTCAATCAAAAACGTATTAAATTCTAAGATAATCGATAAATTATTTTCTCTATGTTAACAACACACTATGTTATCGTTATGACCTATCTAACGTCGACAATATACCCACAGGCAATACTGCAGCAGAAGATCAACTCATAAAACAACATTACCAGTCACAACTGGGTTTCCCAATCCCACATAGAAGAAGCATGACTATTCCTATATGCAAATTGGTAAAACACAATCTCTGGGTTTATAATCATAAGATAATAAAGAATAACAAATCACCAATTATATTAAACGTTAAAGAGTATTCAGGAATAAAAAACATGAATATAAGAACTTAATTACAAGAGTTCATCATTAGCTTTGCCTAGGAGATTAGTTCTCCATAAAGAAGAGAGACATAGTCTGGATAGATCGGAGAGACATCATGTCTGGCTTGTGGTTATTCATTCTTCTCTCTCAAATATGTGTTTTCAACTCTTTTTGTGTATTTCTTCTCCCTTTTTAGGGTTTGGACGAGCTTAGGTTTATATAGGGAAGTCATGGAGTCCATATATGCGTGAAACACGTCCAAATTAAGTTTCTGGGACATTTTTGGGGCATCGCGGTGCCCAACTCTCGGGAAAATTGTATGGTGTGAAGCTGAGGCGGCTCGCGTCGTCAGAAGATGGGTGTCACGATGCTAGTTGAAAATTCTAGTTTCGTGCTTTCTTTGTTTCCGCTCTTCCTGCGTACTTCTGATGCGTCCGTAAGGTCCCGAAACATGTACAATTGCTCCAATCTTTATGTTCCATTGCTTCCTAATAATAAAACATAAAATAAACTATAATTAGGATCAAATACTTGATAATCAAGTCGAATTAGTGATGTTCAAAGTACACTTTCATGCACTTATCAATTATCTAAATTCAAAATTCTATTTCAACAAAGGTTTCACCTTTTAAATGCTTCTCCAAGTGTGTGTGTGACTCTTTTACCAAGAATTGCGTGCAACCCGGATTGGTTTTTGCTGGTGCAAAGTGTAGATTTAGCGCATACACTTTAATTTATTTTTCCATTTTCACTGTTAAAGTAATCTAACACCTTATTAAGGATCAATAAAATTTCTCAAAATTTCATGTTATATAGGGCTTATCTTTATCCCTAACTCCCTTAAGTCGTTGAATTGCCTTTTGACGCAAATACTTCACATTTTTAGACCTCGGAATAGTCATGTAGTAATAATGGACACAGGGTGGGAGATAGTATTACTATTATAAACTATTCTCAAAGTAAATATTCTTAGTCGTTGGTTTTGGAATACTGTCGAATTCCTATAACCTATAAGACTATCACATGTCGTATATTGGAATTGGAGTTCCAATGGTTTAGAATTGTTCATGAGATATTTCTAATTAAAATTCTAAAATGGTTTGTAATTAGATTCGAATAAATGCATATAAGTATTTAGAATACATGTATGCTAGTTGTAAAACATGTGTTGATGGTAGTTATGAAGTTAAAATTGGATTTTAAGTGTATTTGAAGAATTGAGAGAAAATTGGAAGTGTTTAATAATGTTTTGAAATGAAAAATCACTCACTGCCTGATCTGCATCGCAACACAAACCCTTTTGCGTCGCGACTCATCACCATTTTTCAGAACATGCTCTCGGTATTTTGGGTTGCGTCGCGGCTCGACTCTCAGACCTGATTCATACTAAAACTTATTTTTCTCCGTTCCGGAGCTTCCGGACTTCGATTGGGTCCCCGTTTTTTCCTACAGACTCGTATCGGAATTAGTTTTACATAAAAATATTTTAAAATACACTTATCTTTGATATCAGTCGAATTCCTATAATCTATAAGAACTATCACATGTCGTATATTGGAATTGGAGTTCCAATGGTTTAACCCGATGTACTATGAGATTGGGAAGCTCGTATAGACAAATAAGTATTCGTTGGAGCGAATACTGAATTACTCACAGGTGATTCCTAATAGTTGGAAGTACACACCACATTCAATAGGAATCTCCTCGAGTCGAGTAGCATATGTGATCATTTGACTATATGATATCATTGATTTTATGTGTGATCTTCCACACACTTTTCATGGTCTGACCGCTAGATGTTCATTGGGTGTGGACCGATGCACTCGTTAATCAAGTGCGTACCAAGATAGGATCTGTCGGCCCGTATATGTACCATAGGGGGTTCAGGTATTCATGTAAGTAAGTCATGATTCTTTAAACTTTGGCTAAAGTCAATCACTTAGGGTGGATCGCATATATCAGAAATGGTTTCTGATTAGTTGTAAAGAATTGTGGACATGTCGGCATGAGATGTGTGCCTTGTAAACTCGACCGTGTATTCTATGTTTCCTAAGTACGACTTGGACAACCTACGACGAAGAGATTGATAAACATATGTGATGACTTTGACTTGTATAATTCAGAAAGGTCGTTCATGTTCTTCGCAAATTAAGAGGTGGTCGAATTGCGTACATATATGCTAGGCTTATATGACGAACATGTCTGGACTCAGAGAGTCTCACAATATGAAATACACTCGTTGAGCACTTGGGTAGTCAATAATTTTTTATAATAAATAATATTCGATATTATAATTATCAACTAAGATAATTAAGTGTTATTGGATAAAATTGATTATTTACTTTGGCCCGATTGGATTAATCCAAAATTTACATAAGGACTTTGTCGTAATTTCATAAATATCTCAACTATTTGAGGATATTTTGATAATTACAAATATATAATTATATGTGTATTTGGCTTGATTTAATTGGATTAAATCAAAGTGGTAGACATGTAACTAATCCATTCATTAAACTTTATCTTGATTTAATTGGATTAAATCAAAGTGGTAGACAAAGATGATTAGTCACACTTAATTATACATATTTGGACAAATAAGATTAAGCCCACATACAAGTTGATTAGAACTTTTATTAATTAAAATTTACCTAAGCTTTGGTATAAATAGCAAGCTTGAGCAAAACTTTTAATCAAGCTTTAGAAAGCTAAATACAAGCAAGAATTATAGAAATTAGCTAAGTTCTATAAATGTTTAGAGAAGCTTTGAAAGATCTCTATACATTTCAACTAGGATAAATCAAGATTAGATCTTGGAAAGAAGCTTGCTAGCATTGGAATCAAGAATGAATCTTGGAATCAAGCTTGCTAACTTTGAATTTTCTCCACAATATTTCAACAATGAAAAGTATATTGGATATTTGAATCAACCTTTTTAGGTAAGTTTGATCTTCTCCAAAGCTATATTTATCATTAGTGAGTTTTCATTAGTGAGACATATAGTGATGAATTATGTATTAGATACATAATAACATACTTGATGTTGAAATTAGGCTGATTAATTGTGTTATGATGCTTTTGAAGTATAAACACAATATGTTTATAATTGAGTCAAATGTTTATGTTAGACATAGACATAAAATTAGAGTTTGTAACTCTATATAATAGCTTGGAGCTAAGGCTACAATTTTAGAATCATTTGACCACCTTTGGGTGACCTATAATTATTCATGAGTCATTTCATTGTGGGATTCTATTTTACTTTGTAATTTGGTTTTAAAAATACATATATATATATAATATATATATGTTTGTTGTATAACATGTGTTATGGTTGTTTTTGAAACTAAAATTATTTTAGGTGATTTTAAAATGTGTTTAAGGTTTTTATAAAATTAAAAGAAAAAATACTTCAGGTCTGAATGTGCATGCTACACAAGCAGCTTGCTTATGCAACATGCATATGCAAGTTGCATGCGCAGCTTGCGTATATTACTGGCAGCAGCATGCGCCGCAAGCAGCCTGCTAAGTCCCGAGCAATATGCGTCCTTTTCGATTTTCTCCAGTTTTGGTTTTTCCGGACCTCGGTTTTTCCTTAAACACTCGTAATGGAATATGATATTTCATTAAAATATTTTAAAAATACATCAATACTAGATATCCACGAGTTAGACTCAGTTTCGCTGCGCGGGGCTCTGATCTGACCCTAGGGGTTCCACGTCCGCCCCAACACATAGTATATAAGAAGTTTCACCCATGTCTTTCATAGAGAAATTCTTGCATAAGTAGGCTTTCACATTTTGCATCAATCTTATAACATTCCCATGTTGGGATATATACTCTAGAGCATCATGTAATATAAACAGTATTATGTTTTATCAAATAAAATGATGCATTGTTCATTTATCAAAGTGTTTGTTTAATATCGCATATTGTATATTATCATGTTTACCCTAGATTACTCATGTGCCTACATATTTAGTATATGTGTGTCATACACAAGAGGATTTAAGTCTAAATTTAGTAATCTAAAATATTCCATAGAGAGCAAATAAAACAGATACTTTGTTTGTGGTTTATCTATAGCTGCGGTCCATTTTATAACTATATAGCGACCTTGATCCGAGATCGTCCATGTGGAGACATAAGAATGAAGGCACCTTGTATGATCTGATCATATAGGACTGGACCCAAATAGAAATGAGTTTCTTATAATATCCGTTAAATGAAGAAATTCATTTTGATCTACCAGATGGTCATATATGGATTAATCTTAATCCTGAGTGTACTACGAACTCCTACATGGCAGGCTTTGTCTTTTGATTTACAAATGTGAGATTGATGTGGCAATTCTGACCAATAACTACGTACTTTGGGGACATGGTTTGGTGTGTAGCTGGGGGAGTTTTACATAGATATGGAGTTCACTCCTTCTTGCGAGAAGTAAATGAGTATCTTCCTTAAGGGTTGATTCGGTACTTGAACGGTTAGAGCGCCCAAGTATTTCTATTACGAATATAAAGATTAACATTCATAATGGTTATGAATAAATCGTTCATTAGAGAATCAATGGTACTTAAGGTAAAAATATTTAGAGGGGTATAACAGATATTATGACCCGACTCTAATTACGAGATACTTATGAAGGGTCTAATCCTTATGTAATGACTATATCGATGGACACCGACATGGGTCAGCTTAATTTATCTATCTGCGGTAACGAGAGTGCAGCTTCGGGTTTTTAATGGAATAACCAGAGTTAATAATTTGAAATATTTAATTAAGAGCTTAATTAATATTCCGAGATTATTGGAGCTCGGAACCGTAGGTCCATTTGGTCCCCTTGCTAGCTCGAAATATTATAGCAGATTAAATATAATTGGATAGGCCAATTATATACTCATATATGTAAATATTATTAATATGATTAATAATATTATTTTTTCACAGTTGAAACTATATATTAAAATTTAATATATGTTTTTTTTTCAATAAATGATTATATGATAATTATTTTTAATTAATTATTAAATTATATTATATGATTTAATAAAGGTTTATTTTGTTTATTTCCAAAAATAAGTTTTTGGAAACCCTCGGTTGCTTTTGAAAGTTATTTTTTCAAAAGGGATATTACATATCTAATTTTGTAACATATTTTTTCATGATGATGACATTTAATAAAATATTTATTGTTGTAAAATTTTGATTCAAAAAATGGAGGTGGCTGAAACTTGCATAAGCGGGAGACGTAGAGTTGTTAATTTTGGAAATTAATAACCCTAAGTATAAAAAGAAAATATGATTTTCTTTTGAGTATGATTATTGATTCCTAACCCTAGCCACATTCTCATTGTTCTTGCTATTCTCTCAAGTGTTGAGAAAAGAAAAAGAAGAACAAGAGAAAAACAAAAAGACCAAAAGAAAAATATAAGTGTGAATTTGATCTCTAAAAAGTTTAGGGATTTGTTTAGTGAGTATAGCCCACCATATTCTATGTTGGTAACGAGATATAACACTTAAGACTATTTGGTGTCGAACAAAAACTCATATTCTCCTCTTCTAAACATACCACACGGCAGTGAGCAGAAAATTACTCACTGATGCACACAAAAGTTGTGTAATGAGACTCGATTTGAATTGATTTTGGTTCGGAAATTTTTAGGGAACTTTAAGGGTGTTTTGGGCTGTGTTGTGACTTTTTTGGGTGAAAAATCAGACCTGAAACATAGCAGACACTGAATCATTAAAGGGCTGAACTGGGCAGTGAATTGGGTGCGTTTCGGGTCCAAAATAGTCCAGTTTTTATGCCGTTATTCGGGGGCTGTTCCGGGGCTGAAATTTTGTTCAAAACATAAGCAAAAATTCAGTCTTGGTGTTGGTAACATTCGACTATTCAGAGAGAATGGAAGAAAAAAATTTCTAGTCCGATCCCGGGTGCCTAACGTGTTTCCGATTTGCTAGAAATGGTTCATACATCCCAATAATAAGGATATTGTCTACATATAAAACAAGGAATACTATCATGCTTTCGCTAACTTTCTTATAAACACACAGTTTTTCTTCATTCTTGATGAATCCAGATAATCTAATTATCTTATCAAAATGACAATTACAGCTTTGGAATGTCTGTTTAAGTCCATAAATGGACTTCTTGAGCTTACAAACCAAGTTTAAAGTCTCACTGGATACGAAAACCTCTGGTTGTTCTATATAAATATCCTTCTTGACGAATCTATTTAGGAAAATGATTTTCACATCCATCTGTCATATCTCATAATCGTGATATGCAGCAATGGCTAAGAGTATCATAATGGATTTTAGCATAGCGACTGGCGAAAAAATTTCCTCATAGTCAATTCCAGAACGTTGAGTGTAACTTTTCGCTACCAATCAGACCTTAAAGGTTTCCACTTTTCTATTGGGCCCTTATTTACTTTTATAAACCTATTTACAACCAATAGGTTTAACTCTTTCAGAAATTTCAACTAAGTCCCGGACTTGATTGTCAACTTCATAGCTTCCTGTCATTTTCTCGAATCGATATCCAATATCATTTGTCTATATATAGTCGGATATGTTTCCTCCAAGATGAAAACATCGAGGCTCGCATCAGACGTTAAAAATGATCTCTCTAGAGATTTTTATATTCTATTCGACCTAAGTATAACCTTTGTTGTAGATCAATCACCTAGTTGGATCTCTGGTTTCATCTCAGGTTCCTCAATGTTGGGATCAAACTCATTGAGTTCCATCAATTCACACTTTATCTCAAAATTTCCTTTAAGGAAAAGTGGCAAAACGAGCTACAAATACATTTCGTTGCTCAGAATCGCAGAATTGATATTCTAAATAATTTTCAGAATATCCAACGAAACTGAATTTATACCTCATGCATAGGGATGGCAATTTCCGGATCCGGATCCGTAAGTTTTTTGAAGGGCTCGGGTCCGGCAGTGGACCCGGAAAAACGCTTCCAGGTCCGGACCCGGGTCTACCCGGGATGGACCCGGGTATACCCGGAACCGGACCCGGGTACCGCAACTCCACTGTTTTTTTTTAATTTCTTTTTTTCAACTCTATTAAGTATTAACAAATAACAATATCACAATAAGTTTGAATACATTAGAAATTTGATAAGGGGTAGGTACATGGTACTTGGGTTATGTTGTTTTTGTTTTTGTTTTTTTGGTTTTTTTTTTGAATGTACCGGGTCCCGGGTACCCGGGTCCGGAAACAACCGGACCCGGTACATTGCGGGTCTACAAAATTTAAAACTGGATCCGCAATTTTTTTTTACGGATCCGGGTCTACCCGGACTCGGGTCGTCCGGGTCCATGCGGACCCGGGCCGGGTCCGGGTCTATTTGCCATGCCTACCCATGCGTGCTAGTTTATGCCGTTGCATGACTCTAATATATACGAGACATCCCCAAATTTTTAAATATCTAAGACTTGGATTTCTACCGTACCATATCTGATATGGGGTCGTAGAAACAGATTTCGATGGAACTCTGTTAAGTATGTGGGTAACAGTAAGTAAAACATAACCCCAAAGTTAATATGAAATATTTGTATAACTCATCATTGATCGTACCATATCCAATAAATTATGATTTCTCCGCTCAGACACCCTTTATGTTAAGGAGTTCCTAGTAGACTATATCGGGCGATGATCTCATTCTCCATCAAATAACTTCTAAATTCTTCGTTCATGAATTCACCACATTGATCTGATCGAAGACACTGATGAATTTCCCGGTTTGTTTTTCTACTTCATTTTGGAATATTTTGAACTTTTCAAATATTTTCGATTTATATCTAATCAAATAGACATATTCATATCTTGACTTATCATTCGTGAAAGTCTCGAAGTATGTTGAACCATCATGAGCGACATGATTTAATGGACCACACACATCACTGTGTAATACCTCCAATAAATCTTCAATGCGATGTCCAACATCAAGAAATTGGGTCTTTGTCATTTTCTCGTAGATACATGACTCACAAATTGGATAAGGATCTAAGGTAAGATCTTCAATCAAACAATCCTTAACTAATTTTGATAGGCGTCTAACACCTATGTGGCCCAATCTTATATGTCATAATTCAATATTATTTAATTCTGATATTTTACTCGTATTTTCCTCTATATTAAAGACATCTCGATATGTTTCCAAAACATAATGATTGTTACATAAAGAACATTCACATATCAAATAATTGTCTTTATCATACAAACATAAAACACAATCTTTAATGTTTATTTTATATTCCTCTTTATCTAATATCGATAATGATATTATATGTCTAATAAGAGATGGTATATAATAACAGTCATGTAAAATTATTTTACATCTATTAGGGAGATCTTGAACAACCATTCTTTTGGTCTTAACATCCAATGTCTCATCATTCCTAACTCTATGGTGGATTTCTCATTTGTTTAGTCTTTTTTTAACCCTCATAACCTGCATGAAGTTGCAAATATGAGTTGGACTGCTGATGTCTAACACTCATCCACTATTTGCATATAAGGCTAATGAGATGTCAATAATAGGAAAAATACAATGCGTACATGAGAGTTTTGCTTTTCTTTTCAGGTTTGGAAAATCTTTCTTCCAGTGTCTAGATTTCTTGCAGTATAGACATGCATCACGAACTACATACAGTTTTGAAGTTTTATATTTTTTAGAGTCTCTTTTTGATATATTTTTCTTTGCTATTTTGAAGAACTTGTTTCACCATGGAGGTATAAAATGAGATTGTCTTTCTTCAAATCATGTTCCGCCGTGTGTAACATGTTATGAAAACAATAATAATAATAATCTAATTTCCATTTTTGTTTAAAATTATCATTAATATCCAGAAAATTTGGAATAATTTACTAGATTTCGGGCAGGGGCATTAATGTACTTGCAATACCAAAAAACATATCGACCGCCAAAAACCCTAGGGGATAGGAAGCGGGTATTCTAATGCTTCTTACGTGAATCAATGATCGAATTTCACGCGCCTCCCTCATTGTCGCTTCGATTTCTCTCTCCTCTTTTTGGCTTTCCATTAAAACAATCAATCAATTAGTTGATTCTAAGTTTCCAGGGTTTCAATTGATTCATCGGAAGCAAATAAAAAGGACTCGTTTCGTACACTTTAATTTATTTCATCTTTCACAAATTCAAGAACGAGACGCCATGTCTAAGAGGTGATCTTCTTCTTCAATCCTTTCTCTAACCTTTTAATTTTTTTACAATTACAATTTTGGGTCTCAATTTTGTTTTGACGACGATATATATATATATATATAAAGAAGAAGGTAAAAAATGTTCTCCTCTAGTTATGTTTGGTTGCGGGAAATATAGGACGTTTGAATTTAGCTTTTATTGATTTATGAATTATGTGTGTAGCTATTAAGGATCTCATTGCATTAGCTTTCCAGCCTAGTTGGTCTTTTTCAATTCTTGGTTTAAGTTGTTATTGTTTAATTGGATATTGTGGTTCTTTCAGGGTCCTTTGCAAGTTCTTTGCTCATGGAGCTTGTCTGAAAGGCGAGCATTGTGAGTTTTCGCATGATTGGAAGGATCCATCGAATAATGTAAAAACCTCTAGTTCTATTGCTTTTAGAACTTTTTTATTGAGTTTATTGAAGTGATTGTTTTGTTCATCTCATAATTGCTTGTTACTGGTTTATTATCTTAGATATGCACTTATTATCAGAAAGGGGTCTGCTCTTATATTAGTCGGTGCAGATACGAACATGTCAAACCTTCTCGTTCTGAGTCAGCTGCTTCATCTTCCTCGACTGTTTCTCACCCTTCAAGAGCTACATCAAGTGGGGTAACTACGGTTCAGGGTGTCCTACCAGAGCTATCTGCATTGAGTAGACCTTTTCTTCCTCCTAATTTACCAGCATGGAATCCAGAGTCTGTGTGCAATGATTCTTTAGATGATGATCAGGTTGAGGAACCCAGGCATTTAAAACCAGCTGATCGTTCTATCTGTTCTTTTGCTGCTGCTGGTAATTGTCCTCGTGCGGGAAAATGTCCACATATTCATGGAGACATGTGTCCAACTTGTGGGAAGCAATGCTTGCATCCTTTCAGACCTGAAGAAAGAGAGGAGCATATGAAATCTTGTGAGAAAAAGCAACAGCACCTTGAGGCTCTAAGACGCAGCCAAGAAATTGAATGCAGTGTGTGCTTGGACCGTGTACTATCGAAGCCTACAGCAGCTGAACGAAAGTTTGGATTGCTGTCTGAATGTGATCATCCGTTCTGTATATCTTGTATCAGGAATTGGCGTAGTAGTTCTCCAACCTCTGGAATGGATGTCAACACTGCATTGAGGGCTTGTCCAATTTGCCGGAAGCTATCATATTTTGTCATTCCAAGTGTCATTTGGTATTACACGCCAGAAGAAAAACATGAAATAATTGATAGCTACAAGTCAAAACTCAGGTAATTCAGGAAACTGTTGACCTATGATTATAATAGTTTTCTAATTTAATTTGTTTGCATTTTAAATGATTTAAAAAAAAAAATCTGAAATTTTCAATAGGCAGCTAAGATAATTATAGAACTGACGGTTTATGAGAGTTTATTCTAGTCATGGCTTTGGAAATGACATTTTTTTTCTTTTTTGCAGGTCAATTGATTGCAAGCACTTTAACTTTGGTAATGGAAACTGCCCGTTTGGAACTAGTTGTTTCTACAAGGTAACGTAACAGTAAATATCAGTTGCAGCTACTTAGTTGTGTATTGTGTAGTCTTATTTTCCCCCCCTCAGTAGTGTGATGCTGGTTATGCATGCTTGTTCAAGGCATGGAACTTTGGAAGTTCTTTGCTTTTGTTATTTGTGTTTTCCTCTCTCTTTTATATTGAATGTATACGTTTGTTATTTCCAATGGTTGTCTTTTTGTTGCTTTACTCATCATTTTTCCTGATGCTTAATCAGGTTGAAACATAGTTGTCAAAGGGGCGTGCCTGAAGCTCAGGCTCAGGCTCAGGCTCAGACCATTGCCTCTCATGAAGGGTCAGGCCAGGCGACCTTCATTAGGCGCGCGCTTAGGCACAAAGGCTCGCGCCTTTTAGATGCGCCTAGGCACGCCTCAAAAAATGTGTGAGAAAACCCCAGCCCGAATTGACTCACCCAACTCAAAATCAAATTGTATAACATTTATTCAATAAATTAAGATTTGTTTTGGGGTTGGCTTCAAATTTTCACAAACAAATTAATTTGTATTATTGTAATTGTTTTTTTTTTTTTTTTGTTTTTTTTTTTTATTTTATTTTATATTTTCAATGATTTCTCTTTATTTTAGTTGACTAGATACTTTTATATATTTTTTTACAATTTGTGTCTCACTTTCATCAGGCGGGTGCCTTGCGCCTTGAGGCGTTCGCCTAGGCCCTAGGACCTTTTGCGCCTTCCGCCTTTAACAACACTGGGTTGAAAGTTCAAACTTGTACCATGTGTTGTAGGTGTTAATGTCCATGTGAAATCTGTCACTGTCGGTCATTTGGTTCATCAACAACTGGTGCAATGTTGCCATGTTAAGATGTGAATGAGCCAAAAGAGCACTGAAATGAGATGTGAGACTGAAATGGAGCCAATCTATTACTCTTGAGCCTTGATTAGTTATGGTTGGGGAGAAGGTTGATTCTCTACAGGGAATTAAAAGGCAATGATGGTTTGGAATGCTTGTAGAAAGTGTTAATACATTAAACATATTGGATATACATTTTACAACATTTTGTTAATGGCCAAAATATTTGGTTTTAATTTTTAAAATAAGATCAGTCCAGTGTTGTTAGAGGCGCGCCTCGAGGCGAGAGGCGCACGAGGCGATCGCCGATGCGCATCTAACTAGTCGAGGCGAGGCGAGGCGACTCCAGCGAGGGGACGTGAGGCGCAGCGAGATGCACGAGGCGCAGTGAGGCGCGAGGCGCACCGAGGCGCGCGCATCATGGTTTTACAGTTTTTTCATCAGTTTTTTTACTCTTTTTTTTTCAAATCTGTTTCTCTCTTCATCTTTTTTCTGTTTTTTCATTTTCTTTATTTACGATTCTTTCTTTTACATTTATGTTTCTTTTTTCGTTTATAGTTCTGTTTTAGTTTTCTTTTTTACCTTTTTCAGTTCTGTTTCTTTCTTCTTCTTTTTTTGCATTTTCGTTATTTACAATTCTTTCTCTTACATTTGTATTTCTTTTTTCTTTTACAGTTCTTTTTTTTTTGAACTTTTTTTAGCTCAGTTTCTTTCTTCATCTTTTTTCTTTATTTTTTCCATTTTCTTTATCTACGATTCTTTCTTTTATATTTTCTTTATTAACGATTATTTTTCAGCAGATGTTTTTCATTTTCTTGAACTTGAACTATGCATATTTTTAATTATGCTTGTTTTTATTATTTTCTTGAATTTGAAGTTTTGAACTGTGCATATTTTGTCAAGTATTATGAATTAGACAAGTAGAAGTAATATAAAAGTAGAGTATATGTCAAAATATTATTATCTATTTACTATTTTTTTTATATTTACAAGTTAATGATGCATTTATTACAAATTTAAAATTATTGTTAATAAGCGTGCGCCTCGTGTCTGTGAGGCGTGCGCCTCGCGCCTTGCTTTTCTGGCTCTGATCGTCTCGGTGCGCCTCTCGCCTTTAACAACCTTGGGTCAGTCCACTCAAATCAGTGATGCAGTGTTCAGCGATGCTTCTGCTGGGTTTGGTGTCATATCCATCGTTGGTGCAACCGTGCAAGAGTCCATATAACTTAGATTTGAACTTAGATGTTGAAAACATGGAACTATCTTCTTCAAGAAAATATCCTGTTATAGAAAAAATTATCTTATGTTTTACCCCTAATTTTGTTCCACCATCTTTACTACTAAAACATTGATTCTGAAGATTGACTCCCAATGTCACCTCCCTTTCCACTAATGTCATTTAACACGACCGCCCCTGATTCTCTCAATTCTGATAGTGACACCATCCACTAGGGGTGAGCAAAACCGGTTCCGGTTCCACATGGAACCGGAACCTACCCGGAAAAAATCGGTTCCTAACTAAGTGGAACCGGAACCTACCCAATTAAATAGGGTACTCTATTATTCGGTTCCAATTCGGTTCCGGTCCGGTTCCGAATTACCCTATTAATATAACATTATCATTTAATAGCAAGTAAGCGATTAAAGAATTTTTGTAGCATAACTCAATTGTCACCACTCGCAGTTTACGTGTTGCATTAACAATGGAAGTTTCTGAGTCTGAAGTTAGGTAGTTAATGGAAGCAGTAATGTCTCTTAAACTTTTTTACATTCAGTTCTGCCTGATTGCAACAGTTATGAAATGCTTTACTGCAAAATTTACAGTTTATATTCATATATTGTGAAGGGAAATATCATATTCAACTCTACCATTGTTGATTTATTTATCGGACATACCATCAACTTGGCCCACAGCATATCCTAGCTTTTTGCTTTTAATCTAGATTAAAGGAAGCCTGTAGGATCTGAGGATTGACAGAGAAATTATTATATTGTATGGTGAAATCATTTCTGAAACTATCTGCTGTGGTTCAACTAAAATTGTGAACTTGGTTACTCTACCAGGCTGATGTTGATGGAAATGGTACCATTGATTACATTGAG
>SKCR01014065.1:0-44705 GCA_019454045.1 Zanthoxylum bungeanum | reverse complement strand
AAAGGAGAATTGGCAGAAGAAAACTGTAAGTAGGCCCGGGGGCGACCGAAGATATTTATAGGCAAAATACACCAGAGAGCACAAGAAAGGCCTAACCCATCAGAATATGAAATACATCCATACATACATGCATACACGTCACGCACACACGATTTTTGTTTTGTATTCGTAGGTTTTTGAAGAAAGAAAGAAAAAAGCGGCAAGGACGAGCAAGCCGAGAATGACAATAATCTCAATTCAGTAATGGTTCAAGAATGAACCATCTCTCATCAAGTAACGGTTCGGGAATGGACCACCTCATAAAGTAACGGTTGGGAATGGACCACCTCACAGTAACGGTTCGGGAATGGACCACTGTAGACAACAGAACTTGACGACGCTGTTCTAGGCTCGCGGCCTAGATGGGAGTACGAAATAATATGGAGTCGCCACCCGGTGTGAACCGGGACAAAGGTTTAAGGCTGCACTCACCCCTCGGAAGGGAAGACCTCAAACCGTTGGGTTCGGAATGGTCTCTTACTTATGTCACTTGTGATGATATAATTTGTGCAATAAACTAACCGAATCTATTCAACATTCATGCTCAAGGGTACTTAGATCTAACATGCTTTCATCCAAATAATTCCACGCAATGTAACACAACAAGCATATTGAACCATTAAACCAAAATAAACAATAACTAATTAACATAAACATAAACTAAACGAAACATCATGCATAAAGAATGAAGAAACAACATGCCTTAATAACACAATCATGCTTTGAAAATTAAATAACAAAACTAAATTAAATCATGCTTTAAACAATAAATAAACAACCTATAAACTATAACATGCTCAAATACAAATTAGGATGAGACGAGATACATGTCTCTTAAGTGGTACGTGGCTTTGTATCCCGAGTGCAGACCATACTACCGTCCATTCGGAATCGGCTACGGAATTTACTTCCAGGTTTCCATCTGATATACCACAAAAGGGAACAAATATCCCGCTCATCCAACAATCACATCATGCTTCAAACGACTCTCATGCAATAATATTTTAAAATAAATAAAACAAAAATAAAGATGATAAGTAAAAAGGTGCCCTCAGGTCTAACCTCTTTTGTTGTCTCACGAAAGGGCGTTACACGTCCGTTGGAAGGGTGAATGATCCGCAACTCTTTTGGTTCACCAACTCAACGTCTTTCCTCGCTGTTTTGCTGTTCGGGCTGCTGTTTTTACTCCGTTTCGCTGCTGTTTTAAGGGTATTTTCTGGTCACTGTTTTGGGTAGTTTCGGGGACTGTTTTGGGTAGTTTCGGGGACTGTTTTAGAGGCTAAATAGTGCAGTTTTTTGGTGCGGTTTTAGGTCAGTTTCTGGGTGATTTCAGGGGTGTTTTCCAGGTCTAATATTGCGACAAACTGGACAGTGCAGTGGGCTTTAATGGCGTGCAGTTTGGTGTGTGTAATGGGCTCAAAAGACAGTGCAGTGCAAGGAAGATTAGGCAGCAGTTTAGGCAGTTTGTAGGGGGATTTTGCGGCAGTGAGTAAGGGCTGATGGTGGGGATATTAATCACGGCAATGGAGGGCTGACGGTGTGGCTGAACTGGTAGTGGAGGGGACGGTAATAGAGGGCTGTTTGGTTTAGGGCGTGAGGCAGGCTTCTTGTGGCTGTGATGCGTGAGTTGAAGGTGAGGTCAGTTTGGCTGAGTGCGTTTTTGAGGGGCTGCTTGGATCGGTGGGGATGTGTGGTGTTGTTCACGTGAAGGGAATTAAGGATATGCTGTGAAGTCAGGGGACGTGTGGTGAGGTCGGTTGAGGGCTGAAGCGGTGAGGTTGGTTTATGTGTCTAGTGGTCAGTTTGGCGCGAGTGATCTCATGGGCCAAGGGTTGCCCAGGGTGAGGCAATTTGAGAGAGGCTGTGCGTATGGATGAGTGAATTTTAGGGTTTATTCTCTTTGTATTTTTGTGAGGATCAGCCAGCCCGGGTTGAATGTGTGGGTTAAGGGTTCTTTTTATAGGCCAAATGAGGGGATTTACCTTATTGAGAAAGGAATATGATTTGTGTATTAATTGGAGATATTTTTATTTAGTATGTGATAAGGAAATCTTTAATTAGGGGAATTGATTTGATTTGTTCTTTTTAATTAACGATATGATTTATTTAAATTGGTAGGTGATTTAATTAAATTAGGAATGTGATTTATTTTAATTAGGAATGTTATTTATGGAATTTAATTTGAATCTTTTAATTTGGGAAAGGAATTTAATTTGTGACATGTGTTTTAATTTAATTGGATTTATTTAGTTTAAGAATGTGATTTAATTTAATTTAAGTTTAATTTAATTGGTTTTAATTTAATTTGTGACATGTATTTTAAATTTTTAATTATTTTTGGATGTGATTTAATGGGTTTGGTGTGTTTTAAAACAGAGGTCCAACAAGCGAACCCGAAGCGAAACACGCGAGTTAACTCTGACAAAATGTTAATTTCCAACTTTACCCTTCCAGCGTCTGTTTCCCGCGGCTTTCACACTAAAGAGGTAGTGTCTCCATACGAGACTCATCATCGGGCTTATATGCAAAAATGCAGTGTCTACAACCACCTCACAGTAATGGTTCGGGAATGGACCACCTCACAGTAACGGTTCGGGAATGGACCACCTCACAGTAACGGTTCGAGAATGGACCACCTCACAGTAACGGTTCGGGAATGGACCACCTCACAATAACGGTTTGGGAATAGACCGCCTCACAGTAACGGTTCGGGAATGGACCACCTCTCATAAAGTAACGGTTTGGGAATGGACCACCTCACAGTAACGGTTTGGGAATGGACCACCTCACAGTAATGGTTCGGGAATGGACCACCTCACAGTAACGGTTCGGGAATGGACCACCTCATAAAGTAACGGTTCGCGAATGGACCACCTCACAGTAACGGTTCGGGAATGGACCACCTCACAGTAACGGTTAGGGAATGGACCACCTCACAGTAACGATTCGGGAATGGACCACCTCACAGTAACGATTCGGGAATGGACCACCTCACAGTAACGATTCGGGAATAGACCACCTCTTATAAAGTAACAATTCGGGAATGGACCACCTGACAGTAACGGTTCAGGAATGGACCACCTCACAGTAATGGTTCGGGAATGGACCACCTCACAGTGACGGTTCGGGAATGGACCACCTCACAGTAACGGTTCGGGAATGGACCACCTCACAGTGACGGTTCGGGAATGGACCAACTCGCAGTAATGGTTCGGGAATGGACCATCTTTCATCAACTCAATTCGGTAATGAATCCTAGAGATCGCAGCATCTTGCAGGGATGAACCTTAGGGGTCGCAACACCTCACCACCATCAACTTAGTTTGAAGTATCTCATAAGAACAGGCAAGTCAGGTAACAGCTGGCGAGCCATGTAAGTAAAAATGCATGCATGACTTTGATAGGATTATCATTGTCACACACTGCACAAGCCCATCAAAGTGGGGACGACTGTAGACACTTGCATTTTTGCATGAAAGCCCGATGAGCCTCGTTTTGAGGCACTACCCGATAAGTTACGGAAGTTGCGGGAAACGGACGTCGGAAGGGAAAATTGAAAAATAAGTACATCATCATATTTAATTCGTTTGTTTAGCCTCGGGTTCGCTCGATTAATCTCTGTTTTAACTATTAGGCTCGGCCCAAAATCCCTACAACCCACACCAAGCCACACGCCCAAGCCCAAAAAACCAAGCCACACGCCCAAGGCCCACCAAATCCCATCCAAATATATTCAACACATTAAACACATGTCACAAATCAAATTAAATCACATTCGTAAATTAAATAAATCTCCTTCCTAATCTAAATAAATCACTACCAAATTAAATAAATTCCCCCACCAAAAATACAAATATTCTTTCCCTAAATTAAACACACTCATATTTGCTTGATTTATTCCCTTTTCAAGCCATGCACACACAAGGAAACCCTAGCATGCACCATTATAAAAAGAGACCTAAACCAACCCTAATTGTCCTTGGCTCCCCTTCTGAATCCTCTCTCTCACGCCCTATCTCCCTCTCTATAACCAAAAAAAAAATCACAAACAACTAAACCCTAACACTCTCGCCTCTCCCTTCTCTCATTTTACACAAACAAAAAAAAACCCGTGCAAAGCCTTGAACAAACAAAATAATAAACCCTACTGCACGCACACGTTCAACGCAAAAACAACAAAAGGCCACTGCCTCTTCACATAAGAGACAAAACAACAAACCCTACCCTCACGAAGACCACACCTCACGCTCTCTCAACAACAACAAAATAATAAACCCTTCAACGTAACCCACACACAGCCGAAACTAGACAAAATTCACCGAGTGAAAAATAAAGACCCTACAGCCACTTTAACTGCCCACTCACGCCACACACACAAGCCAACAAACCGAGAATAGCAGCCCTTCACACACGCCATAGCCCCACGCACGCCATAGCCACACACAGCCAACTCACCAGTAGTCCTTCAACCGACTAAAGTAGCCCTTTTGACCGAAACAGAAACCACAAAATCAGAGCAAGACAATGACCAAAACCGAGCAACAAACTGCACTAAAACCAGTTAAAATAGCCTCAAAATAGTGAGAAAAACACCCTCAAAACAGCCCTCACAAACAACCAAAATAGCAGTCTAAAATAGTGAGAAAACAGCAGCAAAAAATAGCGAATAAAACAGCGGAAGCGGCAGCCCAAAGTAGCGGCAAACCAAAAAAATAGTGAAGTGTTAACCCTTTGGGCGACGTCCCAATGCACTCCTGAGAAGCGACTTAAAAGGTAAGACCTGAGGGCTCCCTTTGTTGTATTTTATTTTGTTATCCCGGACACGGCATGTTTGGCTGGACGTGGAATACGTCCAACCGGGCATACGAAGTCCTACATTAAAAACGGCCAAACTATTGGTCACATCTCTCTTTTATTATTCCGTCATTTATTTTATTCCGCATTTATCTTTATTTCTGTTTCGTATTTAATTTATATTTATCATTGCTTTATTATTCCGCATTTATTTTCAGTCATTTATCTTCCTTTAATATTTCGTACTTAGTTTGCTATTTATTGCTTCCGTGATTTATTGTTATTTCATCACATGCATTATCATATTTCACGTATACATTGGGTTAATGATTGCATTATATTAAATGGTCGGTGTTGTCTCTCGTGGTATATCGGATGGAAATCTAGACGTAAATTATGTAGCCGAATCCGAATGGACGGTAGTGCGGTCTGTACTTGGGATACAACTCCACGTACCACTTGAGAAACTTTCAAGCACGTCTTACATTTTGGTATTTAATTTTGTGTTTGTTGTTCCGCTATTCATTTTCTATGTATTGTTTCTTTGTCTACGCATTGTTAATCTTGATGTGCATGGGCTAATCATGTGGGGGTAAAGGTCATCTATTCGAGGGAAATGCCTAAAGGCTACCTTTACCACGATGTTTTACCGCGCCGGACGAAGTACGTTTGATTGAACGTGAGATATGTTCAGTCGGGCATACGAGGTCCCATATTATTTATTTGATTATTCATGCATTGTAATCTAGTGCGCATGGGCTAATTACGTTGGTTTAAAGGTCCTCCATTTGAGGGAAATGCCTAAAGGCTACCTTTACCACAATATTTTGCCGCGCCTTTTATTATTCAATTATTTACCTTCCGCATGTTATTACTTTGTTTACTCTTCTATTGCTATCTAGTGCGCATGGGCTAATCACGTGGGTCAAAGGTCCTCTATTCGAGGGAAATGCCTAAAGGCTACCATTACCACAATGTTTTGCCACACCGGACGAAGTACGTTTGATTGAATGTGAGATATGTTCAATCGGGCATACGAGCTCCCATATTATTACTTTGTTTATTCATGTATTGTTACTTGATGCGCATGGGTTAATCATATGAGTTAAAGGTCCTCTATTCGAGGGAAATGCCTAATGGATACCTTACCACGATGTTTTGCCGTGCCGAACGAAGTACGTTTGATTGAACGTGAGATACGTTCAATCGGTCATATGAGGTCCCATATTATTTATTTGTTTATTCATGCATTGATAATCTAGTGTGCATGGGCTAATCATGTGGGTTAAAGGTCCTCTATTCGAGGGAAATGCTTAAAGGCTACCTTTATCACGATGTTTTGCCGTGCCAGATGAAGTACGTTTGATTGAACGTGATATACGTTCAATCGGGCATACGAGGTCCTATATAGATGTCGGCCTGGTCGCATCTCTTTCATCGTCATGTTACTTACCTCTTGCATACTATTGACTTCGCTATTAGTCTTTATTTTGGTCGCTGTTTCGTATTTTTCATTTGCGCATTCGTGTCATGTTTATATTTGAGTGCTTGTTATCTCTTGAGGTATATTGGATGGAAACCTAGACGTAAATTCTGTAGCCGAATCCGAATGGATGGTAGTGCGGTCTGTACTTGGGATACAATTCCACGTACCGCTTGAGAAACATTCACGCGTGTGTTTTGTGTCATTTGGATACCACTTTGGTAATCTTGTTCGAACTCGTCTCTGGATACTACATGAACGCATGCATTCTGTTTGCCGTTCGAACGATATACAAACGTGCACATTCTGTCTCATTTTCGTTCGAACGCGTTTCCAAACTCTACACAAACGCATGCAATCTGTTTATCATTCGAACGCATTTTCGAACACTACACTAACGCACATACAGTGAATAGATTTCTTTTCATCATATTTCATGCATGTTTGCTTCTTTGGTCATTTCCTTTGTTGGGTTTTCTCGTCAAACCAAGATCAATTTAAGCATTTAAACGTGTGAATACATCAAAGTAAAGTTGCGGAATACTCACTTTGATCGGCTTTTGCGATGCGAGGAACAACAAAAATTTCTGCTCCATGGATGAAGCTCTGTGCCATGCCCAATTTTGTGCTCCTTGTTGAATCTCCAAGCTCCAGCTTTGTGTTTAGATTCTTTGCTCATGATGGGTTTCCCTATCACCTTTGTATGACCCCTTGGTGTGCTAGCACTCGAAAATTTACAACAAATTTTCATCTCCACACTTCTATTGCTCTCGGAAAAATGGAAGAGAGAAAGAAAGAAAATGGCTTAATGCCGAATTGAAGAGAGAGATGGAGAGAGTGAGTTATGTTGGTTAATTTGTGTATTTTGATTTCAAAAATCAAATACCAAATCCCATTTTTCCAAAAAAGGTACAAGGCTTTAAAGCCTTTCAACCACCCTCATCAATCACAAGTGACTTACATCACATCACTCAAAGTTGATGTGACTTACATCATAAGAATGACTAATGATGTGACGTTTGATGTGACTTGTGGGGCGCACTTGAATTCGAAATGCGAGTGGGCCCGCAAACACTCCTGGGCTCGGGTTCGCTAATTCCGAATTAACGAATTTTCCGTTGCGACGTAATTAAATAAAATTTAATAAAATAATTATGCCTAGATAAATTACTATTCACATCGCTAGTGAATTAATTCTAAATTAACTCGTTCGCCTGAAGTAAAATCTAATTTTAATTCTGCGTCGAAATCTAATTTCGTTAATATATCGAATATATTATTTTATCGATTAATTCCAAATTAATCGTTCTCTCTCTTTAATTAATATTTTATCCTAGATAAAATATCTCTGTAATTAATCCTAGATTAATTTTCTCTCACTTATATTAATCCCAGATTAATTATGCTCGAGTCATACGTCATCGGTGAATCTTCGGGAAGCGACCCATGAGATCCCCGGATATGTTGGCAGTAAATCCGGTCGTCAGACTATCCAAACACGTACGTACCTAGTACTACGTTTTTACCGATTTACAAGACATAGTTGGCTTCTAGCAAAGCACCGTGCCTATCCAATTCTCCAGAAATATTCTTAAAGGAATATGTAATCTGTATCAGGCGTAGTATACATAGTATAGCGTATTGCGATCCAGTATCGGATGTCACGTGCTAGGCCTGGGGCTGGAATTGTGTGTGCCCCGTACGAAGCACATGTCGGATCTCTGGTAACTAGTCTCTATGATCGGATAATCATGACCTTGTCATATTATCCCGATGACTGCAGTACATAAGAGTACTAGTTCCGTATCCTACGTGACCATCATCTCTATATGACTGGAGTGATACTTCCATCTTGACATCACACCCAATACACTACGATTCTCAATATACCCAGAAGAGGCGTACACAGAACCAGTTAAAGCCCTAGATGACCAAAACCAAAGTATATTGATTGTCGCAAGTATTAGCAGTGCAAGTCTCAGGTTAAGACCAAATACACCTACCCTGATTCGGACTTCTATAGACACATATTCATACTACCAATGGAATTTCGAGGGGTCTATCCAGAGCGAAGCTGTTTCCGTACCATCGATAAACACAACCTCCTATTACACTTGCATGAGTATCCAATACCCAAATATATGAGAACTATGCCGATATGCTCCCACAATGCGCACAAGTGTAATACTAGTCTATTCTGTATTATCGATGTCCAATCTCGATAATACTACGACTAGGGATATTTAATGATTAAACCTTCGTGGATTGATACTGTCTCATATAATCTCAATCCGGAACTAATCATAAGGACCTTTTATCATTTATGTATCTTGGTAATCCAATTACAAATGATAAAAGAGCAATTTCCTTTGTCACATAGTTAATTTGTACAACAACACCATGTTCTGTACAAATAGTGATGCTATGGGTCATAATTGCCCAACAATCTCCCACTTGGCCTATAGTCAATCACTCAAGTGTCCTACACTTGAACTATGTACGGTTCGTTCAAACTTCTGCTGAGGAAAGGCTTTCGTCAGCGGATTTGCAAGGTTATCATCTGATGCGATTTATTCGATCATCACATCGCCACGATGTATGATCCGATGAATCAGATGAATATTGAAGTATATATCTGGATCATTGATGAGACCATTAATTCTATAGCTTGTGCTATAGCCTAGCTCAACTGCTAACAGAACTACACCTAATCTGATTAGGATTATTATAGATCCAAAAGGCTTCTATTGCTGCCTCAGCTGCAACAATATTCCGATTTGTTGTTTATTCGGCAACAGTATCTTGCTTGGAAGATTTCCAGCTCATTGTTCCGTTATTCAAACTATATAGTACCCTATTACGACTTATAGTCATTTTTATCAGTTTGGAAACTTGGAGCAGTGAACCCAGTCACTTCAAGTTCTCCTTCTCCATAGTATAAGAAAGCATCATTAGTTCTTCTAAGATACTGAAGGATGTTCTTAACATCAATCTAGTGACTATCACTTGGATTGCCCTGATTGTAAATCCATCTGCTCAAAGCATATGAGACACCAGGTCGCGTACATTTATATCAATGTACGAGTTCTCGAAAAGTGCCAACAACTTTTAGATCTATCGCAGTAGATCCTTATTCCTAGAATAAAGGTATTCTCTCCCAAGTATTTTATGGAGAATTTTCATGAAAGCCAAGCTTTCACCGATTGTTTTATGGGAATGTCATTTCCAAGAAATGACATATCATCATTATAAAGGACAGTCACTGTCAGTGCGCTCCCACTAACCTCCTTATATACACAAGAATTATTTTCGTTTTGAATTAAATCATATACCTTTATGATTACATCAAAATGATAGTTCCAAAAACGCAATGTTTGCTTCAATCCATAAATGGATTGATTTAACTTGCAAACCTTGTTTGCTCGTTTTGGTACAACAAAGCCGCAGGATGTTGTAAACATCCTCCAAAAGGTTTTCGTTTAAGGAAAGCGATTTTGACGTCCAGCTGTCATATTTCATAAATGAAACATGCAGCATCAGCAGGCATTATCCAAATCGATATAACCATGGCAACAAGTAAAAGGTTTCGTCATAATCGACACAATGTTGATAACGATACCTTTTTCGCTACAAGCCTAGCTTAGTACGTTGGTATGTTGCCATCCATATATGTCTTCCTTGAAGACATATATAGTACCAATAGGCACAATGCCTTCTGGTACATCAACCAATTTCTAAACTTGGTTGGTATACATGGAATCCATTGCGGATTTCATGGCACTTTTCCATAATATGGAGTCGATACCTTGTATCACTTCCTCATACGTAGTCGGTTTGTATTCCTCAATAAGATTGACATCTTTATGAGGTGAGATTAGAACCCATACCTCCCAGGTTGTTTTCTGACTCTCTCCAACTAGCGCGGTTCTTGTGTATTTGAAGATTGTGGTACAGTTTCATCCCTGATGAACTATTTGTGTTCCATTAAGGAATCGGTGCCTGAAACAGTATTACTCTGATTTTCATCGAGTTTTACTTTCCTCCCATTTACCACTGCATATAGGTGTTCCTATTAGGAAAACCGCATGGCGAGCAACAATTACATTGTTCTCTTGTGAGTTGTATAAGTACTATGTTGGAGTTTCTATGGCCCCGAGGATCGATTATCAAGCATAAAACACTTGTGCGAATACAACGAGGGAGTTGCGGAATACTCACATCGATCGGTTGAGCGACGCGGTAGACAACCAAAAACGATTTCTGCTCTCTGTCATGGTCATGGCAGTCCACTGAAACAGCCCATTGTTTTCGGTTTTGTGGATCAATCTCCAAGCTCCAAGCTTCGTGATGTGATTCCAAGCTCATGGGTGGACTTCCCTATCACCTTCGCATGTCTCTCAGAGTGCTAGCTCTTGATGATTTTGCCACAAAATCATCACATTTTGCTTCCCTATGGCTCTCGGTATTTTGGGCAGAAACCAGTGAAGAACACAGCCACTTGGGCGTGTTTGAGAGGAAGAAGAAAGAAAGGAGAGAGAGTTGGAAATGTGTTATGTTAAATTGATTCCCAAAATCAATAAATAAAACATATACCAATTTTTTGAAAAAGCTTTCAAAAAGTCAACACAAATTTGGCTCCAAATTTGGCATTAAATGTTATCCACCAACTCACATCAATCACAAGTGACATGTTGTCAATCACTCAAAGTGACTTATGATTCGACGCTTGATGCGACTAGCGATTTGACGCTTGATTTGACTTGCGTGCCGCACTCGAATTCGAAATGCGAATGCGTTCGCAAACAATCTCGGGCTCGGGTTCGCTAATTCCAAATTAACGAATTTTTCGTTGCGACGTAATTAAATGATTTTCCCTAGCGAAATCACTATTCACGTCGCAAACGAATTAATTTTAAATTAACTCGTTCGCCCGAATTAAAATCTAATTTTAATTCCGTGTCGAAATCCAATTTCGTATAATATATCGAATATATTAATTTAATCGATTAATTCCAAATTAATCGTTATCTCTCTTAATTGATATTTTATCCCAGATAAAATATCTCCGCAATTAATCCCAGATTAATTTTCTCTCTCTTCTAATTAATTCCAGATTAAAAGTACGAGTCATACGTCATCGGTGAATCTTCGGGAAGCGACCCATGAGATCCTCGGATATTTTGGCAGTAATTTCGTCTTGACATCACACCCAACCCACTACGATTCTCAATATACCCAGCAGAGGCGTACACAGAACCTGTTAAAGCCCTAGACGACCAAAACCAAAGTATATTGATTGTCGCAAGTATTAGCGGTGCAAGTCTCAGGTTAAGACCAAATACACCTACCCTGATTTCGGACTTCCATAGACACATAGTCATACTACCAATGGAATTCCGAGGGGGTCTATCCAGAGCGAAGCTGTTTCAATATCATCGGTAAAACACAACCTCTTATTACATTTGCATGAGTATCCTATACCCAAATATATGAGAACTATGTCGTTATGCCCTCATAACGCGCACAAGTGTAATACTAGTCTTTTACGCATTTATCGATGTCCAATCTCGATAATACTCTGATTATGGATCTTTAATGATTTATCCTTCGTGGACTGATACTGTCTCATATCATTCTCAATACAGGAACAAATCACAGGGACCTCCTATCATTTATATATCTTGGTGATCTAATCACAAATAATAAGAGTGCAATCTCCTTTGTCACATAGTTAATTTGTACAACAACACCATGATCTGTACAAATAGTGACGCTATGGGTCATAATTGTCCAACAATCTCCCACTTGGCCTATAGCCAGTCACTCGAGTGTCTAACACCCGAACTATGTATGGTTGGCTCAAACTGCTGAGAAAAGGCTTTCGTCAGCGGATTTGCATGATTATCGTCTGATGCGATTTATACGATCATCACATCGCCATGATGTATGATCTGAACGAATCAGATGAATATCGAAGTATATATCTAGATCGTTGATGAGACCATTAATTCTTTAGTCTGTGCTGACGCCTAGCTCAGCTGCTAACATAACTATATCTAATCTAATTAGATTTATCGACCCAGAATGGCTTCTATTGCTGCCTCAGCTGCAGCAATAACCCGCATTTGTTGTTTATTCGGTAAAAATATCTTGCTTGGAAGATTTCCAGCTCATTGTACCGTTATTCAAACTGTATAGTACCGTTTGCGACTTTTATTCATTTAATCGGTTAGGAAACTTGCTACAGTGATCCCAGTCACTTCAATTTCTCCTTCTCTATAGTATAAGATAACAACCTTAGTTCTCTAAGAAACTAACGGATGTTCTTACTTTAAATCCAGTGACTATCACTTGGATTGGCCTGTTTGTGAATCCATATGCTCAAAGCGTATGAGACACTAGGTCACGCACATTTTTCAATGTACGAGTTCTCGGAGAGTTAACAACTTTAAATCTATCCCAGTAGATCTTTATTCCTAGAATAAAGGTTGTTTCTCCCAAGAATTCTACAGAGAATTTCTACGAAAGCCAAGCTTTCACCGATTGTATTATGGGAATATTATTTCCAAGAAATGACATATTATCATTATTTATAGGACAGCCACTGTTAGTGCGCTCCCACTAACCTCTTATATACACAAGAATCATTTCGTTTTGAATTAAATCATAAACCATTATGATTACATTAAAATGATAATTCCAAGAACCCAATGCTTGCTTCAATCCAAACATGGATCGAATAACCTGCAAACCTTGTTTGCTAGTTTTGGTACGACAAAACCGTCAGGATGTTGTAAACATCCTCCAAAATGTTTCCTTTCAGGAAAGCGATTTTCCCGTTCAGCTATCATATTTCATAAATGAAACATGTAGCGTCAGCAAGCATTATCCAAATGGATTCAACGTGGTAACAGGTCAAAGGTTGAATCGTAATCAACACAATGTTGATAACGATACCTTTCCGCTAAAAGCCTAGCTTTATACGTTGGTATGTTGCCATCCATGTATGTCTTCCTGAAGACTTATATAGTACCAATAGGCAGAATGCCTTGCGGTACAACAACTAGTGTCCAAACATAGTTGGTATACATGGAATCCATCTCAGACTTATGGCACTTTGCCATAATAGGGAGTTGATACCTTGTATCACTTCGTCATACGTAGTTAGTTGGTGTACCTCAAAAGATTGACATCTTTATGAGGTGAGATCAGAAACCCATACCCCAGGTTATTTTCTGACTCTTTCCGACATATGCGGTTCTTGTGTATTCGAAGATTAATGATATAGTTTCATTCTTGATTAACTATCTGTGTTCCATTAAGGAATCGGTGCCTAGAACAGTATTACTCCAATTTCATCGAGTTTTACTATCCTCCCACTGACCACTGCATATAGGTATCCTCTTAGGAAAATCGCATGGTGAGCAACAATTACATTGTTCTCTGGTGAGATGTATAAGTACTATACTTATGTATCCCTATGATAACCTACAATTGGCACTTATCCAATTTGGGTTTTAGTTTGGTATCATCTAAACGTATGCCTAGCATCCCAAATCATCACGAATGAGAAAACCCAGTTTCTTTCCTGTTCATATCTAATATGAAATCTGTCAAACAGATTTTTATGGAACCTTATTCAAAATAAGTTCTGCATTGTTAATGCTTATCCGTTGAAGGAAATGGTAGCTCAGAGCGACTCATGATTAACCTTATCATGTCCAACAAAATTCGGTTACTCAGTTCGGACACACCGTCAAATTGCGTGTTCCGGGAGGAGTCCTCATTGAAAAAGATACTATACTCTTTCAAGTATTTGAGAAAGTTATTGCTTAAGCATTTTCATCATGGTCTAATCGTGATGTCATTAATACTTTAGCCGATCTGTTTGTCTACTTTGTGTCGAAACTTTAAAGTTTCTGATTTGTGTTCTTCAAAAGAAACAACATAACCATAACGCGATGCCACATCCGTTAAGGTCACGAAATATTCATATCCACCTCTAGCCTAGCTAGACATGGGCCCACTTGCTTCACTATGAACTAGGGCTAACAGACTGGTGGCATTTACACTTTTACCAAGTAAATGTGTTTTAGGCACTTTGCCCAATAAACTAGATTCATAGACTTTATTTGAATGGAATCAAATCAGTCCAAGTACCCACTCTTCGAAAGTGTGGATATACGACTCTTGTTTAGTTGTGTCCCAGACAACAATGCCACAATTAAGTTTCATCTGATCAAATCAGTTTGAACTGTTTGTTTGCGTGTTATATGTTTGAGAGATTTTATTTATATTCAAAATATAATGCTGTTATTCACATCTAATGTGTATATCTCAATATCATCTTTATAAAATAAAACACTTTAGTGTTCTAGAATATAAAGGCAAATCTGTAGCGGATTAAACACTGATATAGAGATAATGTTTTTAGTCAAACTAGTACATTATAACAGTTTCCAAATTTAGGTACATACCTGAGGGTAGTTCATAAAGTTAGGTATCTACGGTTAAAACAGCGACTTTCATCACGTTTTCAATTCGCAGATAAATCTCTATTGAAATCAGTATCCTGCTCATAGCAGATTCTGAACATTAATTCATATTTATGTACCACACTAAGTATTTAAAATCTAATTTTAATACTATTAGTGAACATATTTATGACAAACATATTTGGTATCATCCAAACATATGCCCAGCATTCCCAAATCTCCAGGAATGAGAAAACCTTGTTTCTTTCCTGTTCATATCTAATATGAAGTCTGTCAAACAGATTTTTTTTATGGAACCTTATTCAAAATATGTTTTGCACTGTTTAATGCGTATCCCTTGAAGGAAATGGTAGCTCAGAGCGACTCATGATTAACCTTATCATGTCCAACAAAATTCAGTTTCTCCGTTTGGACACACCGCTCAATTGAGGTGTTCCGATAGGAGTCCACTGTAAAAGAATACTATACTCTTTCAGGTATTCGAGAAACTTATTGTGTAAGTATTTTCATCACGGTCCAATCATGATGTTTTAATACTCTTGCCGATCTGTTTGTCTACTTCGTGTCGAAACTCTTTGAATTTATCAAAAGTTTTCGATTCATGTTTCAAAAGAAACACATAAACATAACGCGATGCCACATCCGTAAAGGTTACGAAGTGTTCATCTCCACCTCTAGCCTAGCTAGATATGGGCCCACTTACGTCACTATGAACGAGGGCTAACAGATCGGTGGCACTTGCACTTTTACCAAGTAAAAAGTGTTTTAGGCACTTTGCCCAATAAATAGATTCGTAGACATTTTGAATAGAATCAAATCCGTCCTAGTATCCACTCTTCGAAAGTGTGGATATACGAGTCATGTTTAATTGTGTCCCAGACAACAATGCCACAAATAAGTCTCATTTGATTAATTCAGTTTGAGCTATTTGTTTGTCATGTAATACGTTTGAGATTTATTTATATTCAAAATATAAATACTGTTATTCACATCCAATGTCTTTATCTCAATATCATCTTTATAAATAAAACACTTTAGTGTTCTAGAATATAAAGGTATACCGGCAACAGGTTAAACCCTGATATAGAGATAATATTTCTAGTCAAACTAGTTACATCGTAACAGGTTTCTAATTTAAGTACACACCCAAAAGGTAGTTCCTAAACTTAGGTCTCTACGGTTAAAACAACGACTCTCGTCCCGTTTCTGACTTGTAGGTTAATCTCAACTGAAGCCAATATTCTAATAATCAGTAGATTATGCACACCAGTATATATCTATATACCACATCTAGTATCAAAATCCAATTTTGAAACTAATAGTGAACATGTTTATGACAAACATATTTGAAGCCGGAGCCTTGCCCGTCTTCACTTCCTTCATGTCTACCTTGTCCATACGGCAGTCACGCTTCCAGTGACTCCGTTTGCCACAATTTAGGCAGACATCTTGGGATATGTCCTTTGTCTTCCCAAAAGACTGTGATGATTTTGCCTTTGCCCCTTTTTTAGAAGCTCTGGCTTTGCCTCCTTAAGCATAGCCATCAATTCTCCAAGAATTTACTCTTGGTCCTAAATGAACTTGCCTCAGCTTTCGGGTATAGACTATAAGATCAAATCTTTGGTAGTCTCGGCCACGTAGGTAATGCACAGCTAACCTAGCTGATCGATGTCAGCAATCATCTGCGACACCTAGTGCTCGACAAATGTACCCTCTGACATACATGAGTGAAAGAGCTTCTTTTACAATTTGTACTTCTAAGATCTAAGAATAGATCTATGAAGATCTTTAATTTCATCATCATGGTACAAGGATCTAATCCTTAACTTTGACGAAAGAATTAAAGAGTCATTGCAGTAAGCATAAAGGATTGAGCACTAAAGTTATCATCACATGAATCTTCCAAATATCATGTTCTACTATTTTCTCAACTCCGGGCTTAGGCCCAAGAGATTGCTCTATCAAATAGAATAACTTCTCAGTTTCCAGGACTATTCTGAAGTTTTATTCCCAATCTGAAAATTGGAGCTGTTTAAAGACATTCTCACCCAGGATTATGTTTTAAACGCTAATCTTTCAGTTATCTTGATTGCTATAGTCCAACTATCCAATCAACGATTTCAGGTACTATTTAATATAATGATTACTATAGTCTAACTATATAATCAACTATAATTTAATTGTTAAATTCAAATATATTGATTACTATAATCCAATTATATAATCAACTATAATTTGAAGTAGTTTGAATACAGTAAAACTGTTTAATTAAAACAACGATTAAATATTAGTCCAACTAATATATTTACGTAATGACGAAAAAATGAAATGAGCTCGTATTGGTAAGTATCTAAACGAAATTGCAAATTTAATACTTGCCTCCCACTATTTTTCGGCGAGCCTCTAACCCTGTTGAGTACTCGGGAAACCTTGCTTCCTAGTAGGCTAGGATCCCGTTAAATAACACACAACCTTGACTTTGGCCAACAAGCTTATGATTTAACTAGGTAGATCTCTAAGATCAATTGGATCTCATCCAATTCCTAATCCAGTATGTGGACATCCAAGTCCGAAACATATATAAAATATATGCTAATATATCCAATATATTTTCCTAACCTTTTTCCTCTGAATCAACTAAGCCTTGGCTTTGGCACAACAAACTTAATGATTCCAGTTAAGCGGGACCCATTGACCTTGGAAAGCTTCGTAATCGATGTCGATGGACAAGAAGTAATCTTGACTTTGGCCAACAAATCACAACTTGGACAAGACATACGATATGGAACAAAGCCTTCATGATTCAAACACATCCGCGATGGACAAAGGTCTTGACTTTGGCCAACAAACCAGTGTCAATCTTGGATCTTGAGAGAGAATCATTCAATGGAAGGAAAACGCTTAATATATGTTGAGGGTTTTTCACGTAATTGGCAACCAATTAATTATCTTTGATTAGGTCTCATCATACACCCTTAAGCATGCATTCTAAAAGCATAATAAGACGCGTAAATAAATTAATAATGATATGCGGATGGATATTTAACACATTTTGTTCCTAGAACAAATCTCTCATTTTCCTCTCTCCTGCTAGCACAAAATTTACTTCTACCCAATTACATAACACTTCTAAAGAAACCTCATTTACATTGAGGGGAATAGGTGAGAAGAGAAATACAAAGAGTCAAGAGGTAATAGGCTGGACACGCAGGTCCAATTTAATAAATTCTAAATTTATTACAACAATTTCCAAAATTGCCCTCATCCATCTAATATCCATTCGACAAACATTATTCATACATCACATCCATGTATTCACACAAAGCATGTTATCAATCAATCTAATCCAATTAATTAATCTGAAATTAATGACCATCCAATGTTCAAACAACGATTTGATTTGCGCGAGTCCAACTCGTTTTAAGAATAAGTACACAAAGTACGAATTCTTGAATATATTAAACTATAATATTAAATCCAATTTAATTTGTATTAATACTAATTCTTTTTTTAATTCTAAATTAAATAACTACACTTTATTAATGAGCCTTTACGACTTAGATTCTAAATCTAATCATTACGGGTCTCAAAACCCAATTAACATCCAATGTCTATTTAATTAAAGTCCAATGGGCTTTCAATTAATTTATAAGGCATGGACTTTGGTCAATATGGGTCAAACCCAAATACCAAAGCCCAATTAAGGAATCACCCTTATTTGCCAAAAATCAATTTAGGCCCATTAGGCCCAATTAAAATATTAAAGGCCCATTTAATTATATTTGGACTTTATGGATATGGTTTTGGGCCCAATTGGATCCAACCAATTAACATAAACCAAACTTGGCCCAACCAAGCCTATTAAGCCCAAATACAACTTTACAAGCCCAATTCCAAAATAAGCCCAATTAATTTAAATTACAAATTCCAAATTTCACATTTAAATTAATCTAAGTGATAGCCATAATTAATTAGTCAAATTAATATTTCCAAAACACCAATTTACACAATTAATTATGATTATCATCATCAACACATGTCCAACATTATTGAATCAAAAATCATATCATTTCCATGCTTGTGACTCACGGCAATTTAGGGATTTTTAGTCCAATTCCGATTTCAATCCAATTGAATTCTAAATCAACATTTCCCAAGTCTTTCAAACTCATCCAATGATTCAAAAAACAAAATTACCATGACATCAGGGCAACTACCAACTCTCGACCAAGCCAAGATTTTGGGGAAAATTTGATCCAATTCAATTTTCATCAAATTGATCACAAATAACTCTAAGTTATCAACATTCAAGCATACTCAATCAATCAATTTTATCAAATCATGCTCAAATCGATTTTAACCAAATTTTACCCTAATTCGTTTTCATGCTTAAAAACCGCTATGATACCATTATTGGGTTTTCAAGGTCAAACCAAGATCAATTTAAGCATTTAAATGTGTGAATACATCAAAGTAAAGTTGCGGAATACTCACTTTGATCGGCTTTTGCGATGCGAGGAACAACAAAAATTTCTGCTCCATGGATGAAGCTCTCGGCAATGCCCAAGTTTTGTGCTCCTTGTTGAATCTCCAAGCTCCAAGCTTTGTGTGTGGATTCTTTGCTCATTAATGGGTTTCCCTATCACCTTTGTATGACCCCTTGGTGTGCTAGCACTCGAAAATTTGAAACAAATTTTCATCTCAACACTTCTATTGCTCTCGGCAAAATGGAAGAGAGAAAGAAAGAAAATGGCTTAATGCCGAATTGGAGAGAGAGAATGAGAGAGTGAGTTGTGTTGGTTGATTTTTGTATTTTTATTTCAAAAATCAAATACCAAATCCCATTTTTCCAAAAAAGGTACAAGGCTTTAAAGCCTTTCAACCACCCTCATCAATCACAAGTGACTTACATCACATCACTCAAAGTTGATGTGACTTACATCACAAGAATGACTAATGATGTGACGCTTGATGTGACTTGTGGGCCGCACTTGAATTCGAAATGCGAGTGGGCCTGCAAACACTCCCGGGCTCGGGTTCGCTAATTCCGAATTAACGAATTTTGCGTTGCGACGTAATTAAATCAAATTTAATTAAATAATTATGCCTAGAAAAATTACTATTCACATCGCTAGTGAATTAATTCTAAATTAACTCATTCGCCTGAATTAAAATCTAATTTTAATTCCTCATCGAAATCTAATTTCGTTCAATATATCAAATATATTATTTTATCGATTAATTCCAAATTAAGCGTTCTCTCTCTTTAAATAATATTTTATCCTAGATAAAATATCTCTATAATTAATCCTAGATTAATTTTCTCTCTCTTATAATTAATCCCAGATTAATTATGCTCGAGTCATACGTCATCGGTGAATCTTCGGGAAGCGACCCATGAGATCCCTGGATATGTTGGCAGTAAATCCTGTAGCCGGACTATCCGAACACGTACGTACCTAGTACTACGTTTTTACCGATTTACAAGACATGTTTGGCTTCTAGCAAAGCACCGTGCCTACCCAATTCTCCAGAAATATTCTTAAAGGAATATGTAGTCTGTATCAGGCGTAGTATACGTAGTATAGCGTATTGCGATCTAGTATCGGATTTCACGTGCTAGGCCTGGGGCTGGAATTGTGTCTGCCTCGTACGAAGCACATGTCGGATCTCTGGTAACTAGTCTCTATGATCGGATAATCATGACCTAGTCATATTATCCCGATGACTGCAATACATAAGAGTACTAGTTCCGTATCCTACGTGACCGTCATCTCCATATGACTGGAGTGATACTTCCATCTTGACATCACACCCAATACACTACGATTCTCAATATACCCAGAAGAGGCGTACACAGAACCGGTTAAAGCCCTGAACGACCAAAACCAAAGTATATTGATTGTCGCAAGTATTAGCGGTGCAAGTCTCAAGTTAAGACCAAATACACCTACCCTGATTCGGACTTCCATAGACACATAGTCATACTACCAATGGAATTCCGAGGGGTCTATCCAGAGCGAAGCTGTTTCCGTACCATCGGTAAACACAACCTCCTATTACACTTGCATGAGTATCCAATACCCAAATATATGAGAACTATGTCGTTATGCTCCCACAACGCGCACAAGTGTAATACTAGTCTATTCCGCATTATCGATGTCCAATCTCGATAATACTACGACTAGGGATATTTAATGATTAAACCTTCGTGGATTGATACTGTCTCATATCATCTCAATCCGGAACTAATCATAAGGACCTTTTATCATTTATGTATCTTGGTAATCCAATTACAAATGATAAAAGAGCAATTTCATTTGTTACATAGTTAATTTGTACAACAACACCATGTTCTGTACAAATAGTGATGCTATGGGTCATAATTGTCCAACATATTTTGCATTACATATTTAATTATCCGTTTTTTTATTACTGCCTTTACAGTTATTATCTATTCACATCTTATGCACTTCTTTGTTTAATATGTCTCTGGAATTACGCATTTGTCTTCTTTTGTATTTATTTATGTTTATAGGTGTGCAATCTTCGGTGTTGATTACATTATCTGGCATATGTTGCATGAGACCTGGTTATACTATTGCATAAATCTTTTCATTACAATTAGCATAAGTAAGGGACCGTTCCGAACCCAACGGTTTGAGGTCTTCCCTTGCGAGGGGTGAGTGCGGCCTTAAATCATTTCCCAGTTCACACTGGGTGGCGACTCCATTTTATTTCTCCGGTTTAGTCCCCCGCGGGCTACTCCGTACTCCCTACCGGGCCGCGAGCCCGGGACAGCGTCGCCCACCTCTGTGGCCTTGTCCACAGACAACTCATTGTCAATCACGCACTAGTGACTCCTGGGTTCCGGTCCTGGTCGTTTCTCGTTGTGACAGCTTTGGCATGTTCACAAGGAGGCGTACCAATGTTAAACTTATCAATGATAAATTCAAGATACTTGCGTAGTCCTGACAGCTTTGGCATGTTCAGGATTTCCTCTTTCGCTTGAATTTATCTAGTATCACATATACATCCGGTATGGATAAATTACTATCAACTACACCCTCACTGCTTTGGCACTTTCTCGGATGCAGCCATAGAACAAATACCTATAAACCATATTGACAAAACATACCAAAAAATATACATCAAATACATATTACTTTAAAACCTTTTTAATTAGAGATATTCCGCAAAGATGTTACGTATTTAATTTAATCAAATTAAATAAATACAAGCATGCATAAAGCAAGAACAAAATTAAACATTGAATTTAAAGGCATATTCATATCATGTGTTCAAGTTCAGACCTGCTCTGATACCAATTTTGCTGGGGTTTTAGGCGGCAATTCCGGGTAAACGCAGCGGAACACGGAAAATCAAAATTTTCTGATTTCAATAATTTTTCTTGGGTAATTAAAATAAACTTATTTATTTTAACTACTCAATACTTAAAAACTAAAATTTTTACCAAAAAATCTGATTTTTCATTAATTACCGTTTAGCACCTAAACTTTATATTTTTATTATTTTAGTCCTAAATTGTCAAATACAATTTTAATTGATTTCAAATCAATCCCATAATGATTTATACATGTATTATACATGAAAATAGAATTTTCAACTCAAGAAAACAGATTTCCCTCATATTGCCGAGAGGTCCCAAAACTTTCAAGAATTTACAATTTGGTCTTTTTTGTTCAAAACATGTCAAGATCAAATCCAATAATTCCCAAAATTAATATGCATCATATATACATCATTAATTAACACATATATGAAAAGACCCAAATTTGGAGTGGGTTATGAACCTTAATTTTATAATTTCCACAAATTGACAAATTAACACTAAATTAATTAAATTCAACACTTTAATTCAATTCCTACCACACCAAACAAGTCTCACCACCATGAAATAACTCAAGAACAATTTTAGGTCATTTGTGAGTGGTTAAGTAACTCTAGAATGACAACTTCACCTTCAAATGGTTAAAAGAATGTTTAAGAACTAATTTCATGCAATCTTAATTAACATACATGCTTTCATCTTTCTACCAAGTTCCCAACCATCAAAATACATACACAAAAGAGTAGAGAAAAAACTAAGCTACACAAATTGAAGCCTAGAATCATAGAAATATTTTTCATGAAGAAGAAAGTAAGAAAAACTTACTGAATTCCAAGGATTTCCAAGCTTTCTTTGCTTTCTTTCTTTTTTTCTCTCAACTCACATTGTATTTTGATTTTAGGGTTCCTAGATAATGAAACAAAAATGAAAAAGATGGCTTATATAATTTCCTTCAAGTGGCCGAAAACGTGGAATGAATATAAGCCAAGTATTTTCAATTTTTTTATTTCATTAATTAATGTTGGAAAATGATTTAATTAAAAAAGTTGTATTTATCCAATAAATACCACACTTAGACTAATTAAATCAAGCCATTTATACCAATTAAAAATGGTCATTCCAACCAATTAAAATAAGCCATTTATCTTACTTTAATAAAGTTAAAAGATATTTATTATTTAATTAATTTAATTATTCAACATTTGAATAATCAAATAATTAAATACAAATATCTTAAATATATGTATTATATTTACATTAAATAATCAAAATACATATATTAATTATAAATATCAAATATCATAATTTGACATTTAATAAATGGCCGAAAGATCCCAAACGCATGTATTATCGTTTAACCGTTAAACGACTTATAAATAATCAGTATTATTTATAAAAGTTGCCCTAGTGCCCTACGAGTATATTTCATTAGTGAGACTATTTAGGTCCAGGCATATCCGTCACGAAATCTAATTTCGTGTCCATAATCTACCCACCCGTAAATTATGATGAACACGAATAAACCCTCTAAACCATACAGGTCGAGGTCACTGCTTACGTATAATCCTTCCGTCACAGGTATCCGGATTATCCCAGAGATATAGATATAAACGTCAAATCTCTATAGGTATAATCTCGTCGACAATTCTACTAGCAATCTCTTAATAACACTTTAGAACTCATTTCTATATTGTACCACATGCCCATTGATTTAACAGATTGCTAATTCCATAATGGATACCTATGCTATGTACACAGAACTGACGGATCCTATCTTGATACACACTGGATATCCTGAGGATCAGTCCATACCCAACGAACAGGCGGAGGACTGATCTAAATAGATCGGTGACGTGACTGCCATCAAAGTGTGGAAGATACCTCATACATCCACAGTGGTACCCCAAGTCGGAGGATAACTATGCTCACTCAACCCGAGAAGATTCTTAGAGATGTTGGTGTACCATCTATTAAGAATCTTCGGTGGGTCGTTCATTATTTATCTGATATAAACACCTACGTGTCTATACGAGTCTCCCGAGACTCATGGTTCATTGAGAAACCATTGGAATCCAATATTCCAATACATGACACGTACCGATCTCAGTGGGTTTACTTACTAACCAAGTAATTGTAAACCTTGACCATGAACAGTTAAAGAATGATAGTTATGATACTACTCAATGTCAGTTGCGATGCTTTTGCAACTGTATCATAACCAATCACTATATGGTCATTTATGTCTTTACCATTTAATGAAAGAATTCATATTATAGAAACTGTATATTTTATTCATTAATAAAATATTTACAAAAGAATTTACAGGGAAATACATAAAAAAATTGCCGCTCAGAGCACCAACCCTAACATTTCCACTATAACAAGGACGGACATTGGAAAAGGAAATGTCTTAAATACCTTGCTGAGCTGAAAGAGAAAAAAGGCTACAGGTAAATATGATTTACTTTCTATCGAATCTCTATTAGTGGATGATGATAAATCCGCATGGATTGTTGATTCTGGAGCCACTAATTATGTTTGTTCTTCTTTGCAGCTTCTTGATTCATGTAGGGACCTTACTGAAGGTGACTATATCATGAGGGTCGGGACAAGGGATGTTGTTTCAGCAAGAGCAGTGGGAGTTTCCAGTTTAAGTTTTTTAAATAATACTCATTTAAATTTGAATAATGTATTATTTATTCCTGGTTTGCGCAGGAATTTGATTTATGTTTCTAAACTTTTGGACGATGGTTTTTCCATTTATTTTAATAGAAATTTAGTTATTATTGGTAGAAATGGATAAACTATATGTACATGAAACTCAGAAAATAATTTATATGTATTAAGGCCTTTAACACATAATTCATTGCTCAACACTTAAATATTTAAGGTTGAAAAACCTAAAATAAAACGGCAAAAGATTTCTCACGATGAAATATATCTGTGGCATCTTAGACTTGGTTATATTAGCCTTGATCGAATATATAGGTTGATAAAGAACAGAGCTTTAAACCAGCTAAAGCTCAGAATTTTACCAGTCTGTGAATCCTGATTTTTCACAGGAATTTGATTTTTGTTTCTAAACTTTTGGATGATGGTTTTTCCATTTGTTTTAATAGTAATTTAGTTATTATTGGTATAAATGGATTAACTATATGCACAGGATACTCAGAAAGTAATTTATATGTGTTAAATCCGTTAACACATAATTCACTACTCAACACTAAAATGTTTAAGGTTGAAAAAACTAAATCAAAACGGCAAAAGATTTCTCACGATGACATATATCTGGGGCATCTTAGACTTGGTCATATTATCCTTGACCAGATAGATAGTGTAGGTACTTCATTTTACATGTAAGTCCCTATGATGAGTCTCATTTGGAGACACTACCTTTTAAGTCACAGAAGTCACGGGAAACAAATGCCGGAAGGGGAAATTCAGAATAAGTATGTCATCGGATTCAATTCACATGTTCACTGCTTTCATTCGTGCTGCGTTCGTGAACACGTTCGAACAGATTGTGGGCATTCATGTAGCGTTCGAATCGGCGTTCGAACGGTGTCGGTAATTCTGATTTTTCTGCTAGCCTCACGACCCAAGCCCAATTAGCCCACCAAAACCCACCCAAAAATAATTAAAAATATTTAAAACACATGTCACAAATCAAATTAAATTAAATTAAATCTCATTCTAAATCTAAATAATCACCTACCTAAATGAAACAAATGACATACCAAATCAAATATATGATCTTCCTAAACAAGCCAAATCTTGTCCCTAATTAAAAAGATGCTTTCCTTATGAAATACTAATTAAAAGATATCACATTTATTAACAAATCTCATTCCTTTTCAAACAAGGATTCACCCTAGCCTTTCTCTATAAAAGAAACAAAAATCCAACCTTTCACACCCTAGCTCATTCACACAAAAAAACTCCTAGCATTCACGCCTAAGACAAGAAGCAAAAAAAAAAAACAAACAATTATCCTTCTCCTCTCTCTGCATTGCCGAATACTCATCCATCAAACCTTCTCTATTGCCGCACAAACAACCACCAAAACACAACTCCAGACACCCCCTACATCACCGAAATAGCCCCTGAAAATTACCCATGCACCACTGAAAATCTGCCCCATAACAGCCTCTGTAGTGACCAAAAAACACCCCCTGGAACTGCATTATAATCACCAAAAATCATCCCAAACAGTGGCCTAAATTACCTAAAACAGTGAACAAAAACTGCACCTTAAAACCCTTAAATAACCACACAAAATAGCAGCAAAACAGAGGAAACGACGACTCAAATCTGCGAGGCAATGAACGAGAGCAGTGTACCAGTGAACCACAGGAGTTGCGGAGCATGAACCCTTCCGACGGCCGTGTAATGCGCTTTCGAGATACGACCTAAGAGTTAAGACCTGAGGGCACCTTCTTTATTATTATCTCTCGTTTTTTTCTTTTATTTTTCATTTATTTTAATACTTTATTACATGTGAGTATTATGGATTGAAGCATGATGTGAATTCCGGATGAACGGAATATGTGGTCTCTCTTGTGGTATATCGGATGGAAACCCGGATGTAAATTCCGTAGCCGAATCCGAATGGACGGTTGTGTGGTCTACACTCGGGATACAACGCCATGTACCGCTTGAGAGACACACATATTTCGTTTCATCCAACTTTATATTTAAGCATGATTTAGTCGTTCTCGCTTTATTTTATCTTGTTTGTTTATTATCCGCATTTTACATTCCGCTATTTACTTTATGTACGTTATTTGTTTGTGTATTGATGATGCGGTGCGCATGGGCTAACTAGGGTGGATTAAAGGTCCTCTATTCGAGGGAAAATGCTTAAAGGCTACCTTTACCATGATGTTTTACCGCGCCGAACGAAGTATGTTTGATTGAATGTGAGATATGTTTAATCGGACATACGGAGTTCCACATCATTGTCTTATTCATTTGCATGCATAGTAATATAATGCGCATGGGCTAACTAGGGTGGATTAAAGGTCCTCTATTCGAGGGAAAAAGCCCAAAGGCTACCATTACCACGATGTTTTACCGCGCTTTTTGTTATGTCATTGACCTTTCGCATATCATTGCTCTATTTACGCATGTATTGCATTCTAGTGCGCATGGGCTAACTAGGGTGGATTAAAGGTCCATTATTCGAGGGAAAATGCCTAAAGGCTACCTTTACCACGATGTTTTACCGCGTTGGAAGAGGTATACTCGATTGAATGGGAATGAGTTCAATCGGGCACACGGGGTCCTACATTGTGCATCTGTGTATGTGTTTACGTCGTCTATCATGCATCAGGCCCTGTCCCATTCGAACGCGTTCTCAAACTCTATACGAACGCGAACCTTCTGTTTACCGTTTGAACGCGTTTACGAACGCTACTCGAACATGCATGCATTTTGTTTCATCAGGTCTTGTCCCGTTCGAACGCGTTCTCAAATGCTATATGAACGCGAACCTTCTGTTTACCGTTCGAACGCGTTCACGAACGCTACTCGAACGCGCATGCATTTTGCTCCATCAGGTCTTGTCCCATTCGAATGCGTTATCAAACGCCATACGAACGCGAACCTTCTGTTTACCGTTCGAACACATTTTCAAACGCTACACGAACGCACATACACTGAACTGATTCATTTTCATCACACTTCATGCATAATTACTTTTTGGGTGATTCCTCTTGTATCATGCAATTAATCATACCATTCCATTATTGATACTTTTACTGTTATCATCTATTTGTTTTCCCGCATTTATCTATTTTATGTGTTTATGAGATGGTGTTCAAGCATGATTAGGTCGTTAGTATGTTACTTGGTTTTTAAGCATGATTCAGATGTTAGTACGTTATTCCTCTATGCATGATTTTGTTATCTTCTTTCGCAATAGGCATTCAATTTACGTTTATGTTGAGGTTGCTATTTATTTTTCGTGTTTGATAATTCAACATGTTCATGAGATTATTGTGTGATATCGTATGTTTGCCGTTATGATGATTTATTTTATACATGCGAACTTAGGAGTAAATTATCCTTGGAAATATATGTTGCTTAGGTTGGTTAGATTATTGCACAAATAATTTCATTACAAGTGGCATAATTAAGGGACCATTCCGAACCCAACGATTTAAGGTCTTCCCTTGCGAGGGGTGAGTGCGGCCTTAAATCATTTTCCCGGTTCACACCGGGTGGCGACTCCATACTATTTCTTCGGTTTATTTCCCCCGTGGGCTATTCCGTACTCCCGACCGGGCCGCGAGCCCGTTACAGCGTCGCCGATTTCTGTATCCTACAGTCTGGCGACTCCACTGGGGATAGAGAATTGGCCCCGAAATAATGTCTTGTAATGTTTGTGATTTGTGCTTTAATTAACCGTGTCTACTGTGGGTTAAAAGAGGTTTAATCAAAGGCACTTTTAAGGCTAGGTAATGGTTTGGTGTCTTCCTTCATTCACTACCTTTCTATAAGGAAAAGCTGTGAAGGCACCTGGATAATCATGTACTCGTAGCTTATTGTGATGGACTAATTTGGAGGACTCATTGTTTATTCATGTCACCAAGCGATAAGAGCCTAAGAGGATTGGGTTTTTAAGAGAGTTCGCTCCTCCCTCCCTCTAGGGAATCTACAACGGGAAATCCATTTGACAGTCAGTCACACACCGTAACTCGTTGGCACGTACCGTAAGGTATAAAAAAGGTGCGCTCACTTGGTCACTCGAACCCTTGAGTGGGGAGACCTAGTTGTGGGCAATCCTTCGCCAGTGAGAGTCTTTATCCATGCTCCTGCAAACCCACACGTAGACCAGAGTTGTATGGCCTATAGCAACTATTTCCTTGTGCTTGTGGACCATCCTCATTTGGATACAGTTGGACTTCTTGTCAGAAATGCGAACTTGTTGGGCCATTTAAACTGGGATAAGTTCGTATCCTATGACAATTAGGCCAAAGGCTTCTGAAATGTCGATGGGTTGCTCTGTAGAAATTATTGCTTTATGCTTGAATGCTTGGGACCATCCTCATTTGGATGCAGTTAGACCTCTTGTCAGAAATATGAACTTATTGGGCCATTTAAACTGGGACGAGTTCGTATCCTATGACAATTGGGCCAAAAGTTTCTAAAATGATGATTGACCATCATGTGTTTGGGCCCCTTATCATTTGAAGTTGTTTAACTATGTTATCGCAAATGTGTAAACCTGTTGGGCCTTTTCAACTGGGACAAGTTTTCACCTTGCAATAACAGGATTGAATACTTTAAAATGATAATGGGCCGATTTATATGTTCCATGCATCGTACGTATCTCATGCATTTCATGCATACACACATCATGTTAACTCTCTTGTATCTTAAGAGCCATCATAGATATCCGTTGGGTTAGGGAAAAGGGAAGACTTGTTAAGAGGCCAATAACAAACATGAGCGAATCAGAAAATGAGGTATCCCGTATGGATCAGTTGGAAACCAATCTCACCAAGGTTACTGAACAGTTGCAAGCCTTGATTGCTGTTATGGCTAATATGGTTGTGCCTCGTGCTGGGGGAAGCTCTGAGAATGAGAGCCATGAAGACCCTCCGACTAGATTGAATGATGATATCCCGGGTTTCGATGATGATATGGCTGAATATGCTGCAGGGAAAATGGCAGGGTCTCAGACTGAACTGCAGAAACTCTGAGATCAGGTAGAGTCGGTTACCCGTAAGATGAGGGGCAAGCACGAAGATCTGTTGGATTATGAGGCAATGAAATTTGAGGAACAGTTGCCAGCTCAGTTTAAAATGCCGGATATAGCCAAGTTTAATGGGAACGGGGACCCAAGGGTCCATCTCTGGCAGTATGTCTCTGTTATGAGTTCAGTGTGTTTGTCAAAACGTCAGGTTCAGAAAATGTTTGGGATGTCGCTTGAGGGGGCACCCGTAGTATGGTACCATAGCCTGGAGAGGAAGATCAATGAGGATTGGAGGGAATTGACAGAGGCCTTCTTGAAACAGTATGTTACAGTTCTGGAGATCGATTTGTCACTACGGGACTTAGAAAACACCAAGCAGAAGCCAGAAGAAAGTTTCAAAGAGTATGTGGACCGCTGGAGAAGCCAGCTTCTAAAGATGCAGACTCGGCCCTCAGAGAATGACCAGATGAAGATGATTATCAAGGGCACCAAGCCCTCAATCTATGGCAAGTTGAGGAGGATGACCTCCATGATTACTGATTTTCGACAGTTGAGGGAGACTGTCATGGATATTGAAGAAGAAGAAGCTGGGAACAGAAAGTTCTATAGCCTGAACAGGAGGCCCATTGGGGGAACATCAGGTACCAAGCCTGTTGCTGCTGAAATTGCTGCTATCCGGAATCGGCGTTTCTCTAACCTGGGTAGACCCTTGTCTAAGGTGCTGGAGAAATTAAAGAGACAAGGACTTCTGAAACCCCTAGAGACCAAACCACTTCCACACCCCTCATCACCGCATCTCAACCTGAACCAGTATTGTCATTTCCACCAACAGAAGGGCCATGACACTGACAATTGTGCCCGACTCCACCATGAAATCCAGGAGCTTATAGACTCCTAAAAAATACCCAACGCCGAGAAAGAACAGCCTAACACACACAAAAACCCCCTGCCAAATTACCACTCGGTCCCACCACCAACCTATATGATAAACTATGGCCTACTCGAAAGCCTTTTCCTCAAATCCTTTGACCACCAAGCCTTCTGCCTGGGAATTTGGGATAGCAACAGTGAGGATGAAGCAGAATAGGGGAGGAACTTCTGGGAAGATTTCTCCAGTAGTGATGATGAAGTGGTAAGAGGAATGACAAGCAGCGGGCGTTTCTACAGTGACACGGCTGAGAAGGGTAAATAAGTATTGACAGAAGGGAGGGAAGTGGCTAAGAATGTGGAGAATGCAGAGGAAGACACAGTGATGCATCAGTTGAGGAAGACCCGAGCACAAGTGAGCATCTGGGAGTTGTTATGTGCATCTCAAGAGCATATGTGGGCCATGGTTGAGGCCTTGAGCAAGATAGTAGTGATGGAGGATGCCAACCCCGCGATGTTTGTTGGATCAGTGCAAAAGGAAGCTCTGCATATAACCTTTTCTGAGGAGGAACTCCCGGCTGAGGGAAGGAACCATAATAGACCCTTATTCATCAGAGCTGAGCTGAGGGGCAAGAAAACATCTTGTGTGATGATAGATGATGGCTCATCCATCAATGTGTGCCCATGGAAGATTTTGGCAAGGTTGGGAATACAGGAAACGGATCTGGATCCCTCTAGTATGACTATCAAAGCTTATGATGATAGCAAGCGGGGAGTTGAGGGTACCTTTACTACGGTAATCAGGGTCGGCCCAATTGAGGATGAAGTTGAGTTCACAGTACTGGATATCCCGACCACTTTTGCCTTGTTGTTGGGAAGGCCTTGGTTTCACAGGCTTGGGGGTGTGCCTTCCACTCTACATCAGGTTATTAAGTTCTCGTACGGGGGAGAGATTGTCACCATCCGAACTGAGGTAGACAATGTTGTGGCTACTTGGAAATACAACCCTTCACAAGGTTCCAAGTTTCAGCAACTTTTGAGGAATGGGTAGATCCTAAGGTGGCTAGGATCATGAGGAAGATGAAGTTCAAGCCGGGTAAAGGTTCAACATTGCCAAACTTTAAGGGGCAGACCACTCGGAGAGGACTGGGGTATATGTCTGATGAGGATAAGCCGAAAGCCAATAAGAAAGGGTTGAAGTTGATGGAATGTTTTGTGAAAGCAACGGGATATCAGGGAGAACCTGAACCAGTAGAGGTCAACGGGATCGTGGTGCCCAGATTTGAGATCTTTCAGGATGTGTTGGGTGAGAAGTCACTGGCATCAGAAATTGTGAAGAATGAAGAAGAGAAATGGGAAGAAGAGCTGATGAAACTGGAGAGCCTGACCTTTGAGGAGAATAAGGAAACCAAGGAAGACCCAACTGTGGGAGATGAAACATCTGTGGAGGATGAAGATGTTTATCTCTCTGATTTATTTAAATGTATTCCTGCATCTGCTAGCAATAAAGACAATCATTTTATGTACTCGTCCGAGTCTCTCCCTTTCAATTTGCACGACTTGAGTATATTTGATATCAGTTCCACCAAAATAATTGCATTCAACCTTGGTACGCCAGAGAGCCCCAAGGAAATTTTAATTGTAAGTGAGGTTACCTCTGAGGAGAGGGGAGAAATTAGAAGAAGTATTAGCCAAATATGCCAAAGTATTTGCTTGGTCCTATGAGGAGATGCCTGGAGTAGACAGAAGCATCGCCCAGCATGCCATACCAACTTATCCAAATATGAAGCCAGTGAAACAGAAACTTCGGCGGATGAGACCTGAGTGGGCCGAGAAAGTCAGAGAGAAGTCAAGAAACAGATCAGAATGGGATGTGGTTCCTGGAAATAGTGAAGTATCATGAGTGGTTGGCAAATATTGTGCCAGTACCGAAGAAAGACAGAAAGGTCAGAATGTGTGTGGACTACAGAGATCTTAACAAGGCTTGCCCGAAAGATGATTTTCCTCTACCTCATATAGATGTGTTAGTTGACAGTGCGGCTTTATCTGCCATGTATTCATTTGCAGATGGGTTTTCAGGGTACAATCAGGTTCTCATGGCTGAAGAAGACAAGGACAAGACTGCCTTTGTCACCGAGTGGGGCACATATTGTTACAAGGTAATGCTGTTTGGGCTCAAGAATGCAGGAGCTACTTATCAGCGGATGGCCACTACATTATTCCACGATTTGATGCACAAAGAGATTGAAGTATATGTAGATGATATGATGGTGAAATCAGAGACAAGAATTGGGCATATAGAAGCACTGGAGAAGTTCCTTCAGAGAGTTGACAAAACAACTTGCGGCTGAATCCCAAGAAATGTGTGTTTGGGGTAACATCGGGAAAGTTGTTGGGACATACAGTGGGAATGAGAGGAATAGAGGTAGACTCTGAGAAGATCAAAGCAATCACAGAGATGCCAGCACCGAAGACTGAGTAGGAAGTCAGAGCATTCCTTGGGAAAATTCAGTACATCAGTCGGTTCATCGCCAAGTTGACATCAGTGTGTGAGCCTATCTTCAAACTGCTGAGAAAAGACCAGCCAGTGAAATGGAATGAGCAATGTCAAGCAGCCTTCGACAAGATCAGAGATTACTTGGTAAAGCCTCCTGTATTGAAACCTCTGAGACCGGGCAGACCCTTGATATTGTATTTGGCCATAGATACAGAAGCACTGGGGGCAATGATGGTACAGGCAGATGAGACAGGGGTAGAGCATGCAGTCTACTATCTCAGTAAGAAAATGCTTCCGTACGAAGCCAGTTATCAAGAGGTGGAGAAGATCTGTTTGGCAGTGGTATGGGCGTCCAGAAAACTGCGGCATTACTTCCAGTCTTACAAGATCCAGGTGGTAGCAAAGGAGAATCCCTTGAAGTATCTGCATTCAGTGCCTTCGCTAGTAGGGAAGTTGGGCAAATGGTTAGTGTTGCTAACAGAGTTTGACATTGAGTATCTCACCTCCAAAGTAATCAAAGGGCGAGCCGTAGCAGAGTTCCTGGCATTGCAACCTATTGAAGGAGATCGGTACAAGTTTGAATTCCCAGATGAAGAGATCCAAGCAATAACAGTTCAAAGATGGAAGATGTATTCGACGGAGCAGTGAATTACAAAGGAGCTGGAATTGGGATTGTGATAGTGACTCCCGAAGGAGAAACCTTGCCTATGGCCAAGAGGTTGACGTTCGGAGTAACTAACAACATGGCCGAGTATGAAGCATGTGCTTTCGGATTGACTGCACTGATAGCCTTGAAGGCTGAGAGCGTGGAGGTCTACGGAGATTCGATGTTGGTAGTCTGACAGATACAAGGAGAATGAGAATTGAAGGAAGAACGGTTGAAACCGTACCTTTTTCACCTCAGAAAGTTGGCACAGGCTATCCCCGACTATAAGTTTCAGCACTTGCCGCGAGAAGAGAATCAGATGGCAGACGCATTAGCTACACTTGCAGCGACTTGGGAAAATCCAGAGAAGTTAGTGATGAGACCATGGTACTGACAACAGCAAACAGACCCGTTTATGAGATAGAAAGTGTTTTGGAAGTGGAGATCGACGATGGTAAACCTTGGTATCATGACATTCAGAGGAATCTGGAACACGGGGAACTCCCGGAGGGAGCAAGCAGAAAAGACAAGGTAGCTATTCAGAAGTTAACTTCTCAGTGTGTGATTTTGAAAGGGGAATTGTACAAGAGACAGAAAAATGGCATTCAGCTGAAATCTTTTAGAAAAGAAGAGGCTCAGAAGGTAATGGAAGAAATACATGACGGGGTATGTGGACCGCACATGAATGGGTTGAATTTGTCTCGCAAGATTGTAAGACAAGGTTTCTACTGGTTGACCATGGAGACAGATTGTGCAAAGCTGGTAAAACATTGTCATGATTGTCAAGCACACGGTAATTTGAACCATCTGCCGCACACAGAGTTGCACGGGCTATCAGAGCCATGGCCTTTTTTAGCATGGGGAATTTATATAATCGGAGAGATTCGACCGAATGCATCGAATGGGCATCGTTTCATAGTAGTGGCAATAGACTACTTTTCGAAATGGGTGGAAGCCGAGTCATTCCGTAGTGTTACAGCAAAACAAATGGCAAAGTTCATAGCTCGGAACATCATATGTCGATATGGGATACCGCATCATGTAGTGACAGATAATGGAGTTCAGTTTCAAGGGGAAACGAAGACAATGCTACAGAAATATGGGATAGGACATCACAAGTCGTCACATTACCGGCCACATGCAAATGGGGCAGTCGAGGCAGCCAATAAGACAGTGAAGAAGATATTAGCCAAGATGACAGAGAACTGCAAAGATTGGGCTGATAAGCTACCATACGCCCTGTGGGGGTACAGAACATCAGTGAGAACGGCAACAGGAGCCACGCCTTACTCTTTGGTCTACGGAATAGAAGCAGTACTGCCGGTTGAAGTTGAGATACAGGCCATGCAGGTATTAGCAGAAGCAAAGTTGCCTGAACAAGAATGGACCTCATAGATGTTTGAACAGTTAGCACTGCTGGATGAAAAGAGAATGAAGTCCTTGCATCACATGCAGATATATCAGAAGAGACTAGCCCGAGCATTCAATAAGAAGGTGCGTCCTACTAAGATCAGAAATGGTGATTTAGTACTTAAGCAGTCAAGGCCGTCGACGACGGACCCAAGAGGAAAGTTTAGACCCAATTGGGAAGGACCCTACATAGTGCAGAAAGTAATGGGAAATGGGGCAGTGAGACTGTCAGATTTGGAAGGGAACGAGTTCACCGAGCCGATCAACGTAGACAGATTGAAACAGTACTTCACTTGAGAAAGAGAAGACCTAGCAGAAGACCTAACCAAACGAGATAGGAAACTCATTCATGCATGCATACATACATGTAACGTATTTTGCATTCTCTTTGTGTTTGTTCTGTTTTGTAATAACAGGTTTCAAAGAAGAAAAGAAGAAAGTGGCGAATGCAAGCCAACCAAAAGCAACAACAGTATCAGTATCAGTTTAGGGATGAGTCCTAGGGTCGAGGCCCACATCAGTATCAGTTTTGGGATGCGTCCCAGGGTCGAGGCCCACACATATCATCAGTAATTTTGGGGATGAGTCCCAGGGTCAAGGCCCATATCAGTATCAGTTTGGGGGCGAGGCCCATATCAGTATCGGTTTGGGGGCGAGGCCCGTATCAGTATCTGTTTGGGGGCGAGCCCACATCAGCATCAGTTTAGGGGCGAGGCCCACATCCTCATCAGTTTGGAGGCGAGACCCATATCAGTATCGGTTTGGGGGCGATCCCACATCAGTATCGGTTCAGGGTCGAGGCCCACATCAGTATCATCATCAGTTTTGGGGATGAGTCCTGGGGTCGAGGCCCACATCAGCATCCATATGAGTTTTCGGGGTGAGTCTCAGGGTCGTGACCCACATTAGCATCAGTATCAGTCTTGCCGGGTACGACACTCTGGGGCCGAGGCCCATATCATTATCAGTATCAGTGTTGCCAAGTATGGCACTCTGGGGGCGAGGCCCACATCATCATCATCAGTTTTGGGGATGAGTCCCAGGGTCGTGACCCACATCAGTATCATCAACAGTTTTGGGGATGAGTCCCACGGTCGTGACCCACATCAGTATCATCATCAGTTTTGGGATGCGTCCCAGGGTTGTGACCCACATCATCAATAGTTTTGGGGATGCGTACCAAGGTCGTGACCCACATTGTCAACGTTATCGGGATACGTTACAGGGTCGAGGCCCCCGTTGTCGGTTGTAGTTATCGGGATGCATCCCAGGGTCGTTGGCCCCTTGCATCATTAGTTTTGGGGATGCGTCCCAGGGTCGTGACCAATATTGTCAGCGTATTGGGATGCATCCCAGGGTCGTTGGCCCCCTGCATCATCAGTTTTGGGGATGCGTCCTAAGGTCGTGACCTACATTGTCAGCGGTATTGGGATGCGTCCCAGGGTCGAGGCCCCCGTTTTTGGTTGCAGTTATTGGGATGTGTCCCAGAATCGAGGTCCACTGCGTCATCAACTCAGCTCGAAGCAGTCGGCAAGTCAGGTGGATAGCCAGGTAAATAAAAATGCATTGCACAACTTTGATAGGATTGTCATTGTCACACACTGCACAAGTCCCATCAAAGTGGGGGCGACTGTAGGCACTGCATTTTGCATGTAAGTCCCAATGATGAGTCTCATTTAGAGACACTACCTTTTAAGTCACGGAAGTCGCGGGAAACGAATGTCGGAAGGGAAAATTCAGAATAAGTATGTCATCAGATTCAATTCACATGTTCATTGCTTTCGTTCGTGCTACATTCGTGAACACGTTCGAACAGATTGCGGGCATTCTTGTAGCGTTCGAATCGGCGTTTGAACGGTGTCGGTACTTCTGGTTTTGCTGCTAGCCTCACGACCCAAGCCCAATTAGCCCACCAAAACCACCCAAAAATAATTAAAAATATTTAAAACACATGTCACAAATCAAATTAAATTAAAAAATCTCATTCCAAATCTAAATAATCACCTACCTAAATGAAACAAATCACATACCAAATCAAAACAAATCAAATATATGATCTTCCTAAACAAGCCAAATCTTGTCCCTAATTAAAAAGATGTTTTCCTTATGAAATACTAATTAAAAGATATCACCTTTATTAACAAATCTCATTCCTTTTCAAACAAGGATTCACCATAGCCTTTATCTATAAAAGAAACACAAATCCAACCTTTCACACCCTAGCTCATTCACACAAAAAAACTCCTAGCATTCACGCCTAAGACAAGAAGCAAAAAAAAACAAACAATTCTCATTCTCCTCTCTATGCATTGCCGAATACTCATCCATCAAACCCCCTCTATTGCCGCATAAACAACCACCGAAACACAACTCCAGACACCTCATACATCACCGAAATAGCCCCTGAAAATTACTCCTGCACCACCGAAAATTTGCACCCCATAACAGCCCCTGCAGTGACCGAAAAACACCCACTGGAATTGCATTATAATTACCAAAAATCATCCCAAACAGTGGCCTAAATTACCTAAAACATTGAACAAAAACTACACTTTAAAACCCTTAAATAACCGCACAAAACAGCAGCAAAACAGAGGAAACGACAACTCAAAACTGCGAGGTAACGAACGAGAGCAGTGGACCAAGGAACAATATGAGTTGCGGAGCATCAACCCTTCCGACGGCCGTGTAACGCGTTTTCGAGATACGACCTAAGAGGTTAAACCTGAGGGCACCTTCTTTATTATTATCTCTTATTTTTTTCTTTTATTTTTCATTTATTTTAATATTTTTTTACATGTGAGTATTATGATTGATGCATGATGTGAATTCCAGATGAACGGAATATGTGGTCTCTCTTGTGGTATATCGGATGGAAACCCGGACGTAAACTCCGTAGTAGAATATGAATGGATGGTAGTGCGGTCTGCACTCGGGATACAACGCCATGTATCGCTTGAGAGACACAAATATTTCATTTCATCCAACTTTGTATTTAAGCATGATTTAGTCGTTTTCGCTTTATTTTATCTTGTTTGTTTATTATCCGCATTTTACATTCTGCCATTTACTTTATGTACGTTATTGTTTGTTTATTGATGATGCGGTGTGCATGGGATAACTAGGGTGGATTAAAGGTCCTCTATTCGAGGGAAAATGCCTAAAGCCTACCTTTACCACGATGTTTTGCCGCGTCGGACGAAGTATGTTTGATTGAATGTGAGATATGTTTAATCGGACATACGGAGTTCCACATCATTGTCTTATTCATTTGCATGTATAGTAATATAATGTGCATGTGCTAACTAGGGTGGATTAAAGGTCCTCTATTCGAGGGAAAATGCCCAAAGGCTACCTTTACCACGATGTTTTACCGCGCCTTTTGTTATGTCATTGACCTTTTGCATATCATTGCTCTATTTACGCATGTATTGCATTCTAGTGCGCATGGGCTAACTAGGGTGGATTAAAGGTCCTCTATTCTAGGGAAAATGCCTAAAGGCTACCTTTACCACGATATTTTGCCGCGCCGGACGAGGTATACTTGATTGAATGGGAATGAGTTCAATCGGGCACACGGGGTCCTACATTGTGCATCTGTGTATGTGTTTACGTCGTCTATCATGCATCAGGCCCTGTCCCGTTCGAACGCGTTCTCGAACACTATACGAATGCGAACCTTCTGTTTGCCGTTCGAACGCGTTTACGAATGCTACTCGAACGCGCATGCATTTTGTTTCATCAGGTCTTGTCCCGTTCGAACGCGTTCTCAAACGTTATACGAACACGAACCTTCTATTTACCATTCGAATGCGTTCATGAACGCTACTCGAACACGCATGGATTTTGTTCTATCATGTCTTATTTCGTTCGAACACGTTATCAAATGCCATACGAATGCGAACCTTCTGTTTACCGTTCGAACGCGTTTTCAAACGCTATACGAATGCGCATACACTGAACTGATTCATTTTCATCACACTTCATACATAATTGCTTCTTGGGTGATTCCTCTTGTATTATGCAATTAATCATACCATTCCATTATTGATACTTTTATTGTTATCATCTATTTGTATTCCCGCATTTATCTATTTTATGTGTTTATGAGATGGTGTTCAAGCATGATTAGGTCGTTAGTATGTTACTTGGTTCTTAAGCATGATTCAGCTGTTAGTACGTTATTCCTCTATGCATGATTTGGTTATCTTCTTTAGCAATAGGCATTTAATTTACGTTTATGTTTAGGTTGCTATTTATTTTTCGTGTTTGATAATTCAACATGTTCATGAGATTATTTTGTGATATCGTATATTTGCCATTATGATGATTTGTTTTATACATGCGAACTTAGGAGTAAATTATCCTTGGAAATTTATGTTGCTTAGGCTTGGTTAGATTATTGCACAAATCATTTCATTACAAGTGGCATAAGTAATGGACCATTCCGAACCTAACTGTTTGAGGTCTTCCCTTGCGAGGGGTAAGTGCAGCCTTAAATCTTTTTCACGGTTCACACTAGGTGGCGACTCCATGTTATTTCTCCAGTTTAGTTCCCCCGTGGGCTATTCCGTACTCCCGACTGGGAAGCGAGCCCGGGACAGCGTCGCCGATTTATGTGTCCTACAGATAGGTTGATAAAGAATGGAGCTTTAAATTAGTTAAAGCTTGGAACTTTACCAGTCTGCGAATCATGTCTAGAAGGAAAGATGACCAAGAGACCTTTTACTGGAAAATGTATAAGAGCCAGTGAACTACTTGAGCTAATACATTCGGACATTTGCGGATCGATATATGTAAGAGCCTGATGTGGTTATGAATACTTCATCACATTTATTGACGATAATTCCAGATTTAAGTACGTTTACCTAATATAGCACAAGTCGGATACTTTTGAAAAGTTCAAAGAGTATCGTGCTGAGGTTGAGAACCAAATAGGTAAGATGATCAAAAACTCTACGATCAGATCGTGAAGGAGAATACCTTGACAGAGATTTTGAGGAATTCTTAGTTGAGCATGAGATAATGTCCTAACTCACAGCACTTGGAACAGCACAATAAAATGGTGTTGCGGAGATGAGAAATCATACCCTATTAGACATGATAAGATCTGTGTTTAGTTATAGTTCACTACCTAGTTCATTCTGGGGGTATGCATTGCAAACATCGATGTATATCCTTAATATAGTTCCATCTAAGTCTATTTCTAAGACTCCATTAGAGTTGTGGAGTGGTTGTAAAACTAGTTTACGATATTTTCGTATATTGTGGTGTCCAGCACATGTGCTGAAGAATAAGACTACTAAGTTGGAGCCTCGTTCTCAGGTGTGCCTATTTGTAGGTTATCCTAATGAGACTAAGGGTGTGTTATTTTATAGTCCGGAAGATAACAAAGTGTTTGTATCAACAAACACTATGTTTCTAGATGAGGACTATATGCGGCAGTTCAAACCTCGAATTAAAGTGTTACTCGAGGAGTTACTTGTTGGTTCGACCAGCATACCATCTTCAACCACAATTGACAAAAACATAGCACCTTCTATATCTGAGCGTCAAATGCAAGTTTATCAGAATGATATGCCACCCAGACGCAGTGAAAGGGTTGTATGAAAGTCTGATCGCTATCTAGGAGTTGCAGAGGCACAAGTTGTCGCTTCCAGTGATGGTGTAGATGATCCATTGACTTATCATAGTGAAATGGATGATTCTGATAAAGAGGAATGACTCAAAGCTATGAACCTCGAGATGGATTCAATGTACTCCAACTCAGTCTGGAAACTTGTAGACCAACGTGATGGGTAAACCCCATAGGTTGCAAGTGGATCTACAAGAGAAATAGGGGAGCAGATGGGAAGGTACAGACCTTCAAGGCTATGCTAATGGCCAAAGGTTATACCCTGAAAGAGGAAGATGACTATGAGGAGACTTTCTCGCCAGTAGCCATGCTCAAATCCATTCGCACTTTCTGTTCATTGTCACATATTATGACTATGAGATTTGACAAATGGACATCAAGAATGCATTCTTGAATGGAAATCTGGATGAGTGTATCTATATGGTACAACCAGAGGATTCATAGCCTAAAGTGAAGAGCAAAAGGTTTGCAAGCTACAAAAGTCCATTTATGGACTCAAGCAAGCATCTCGATCTTGGAACATAAGATTTGATATCACGATCAAGTCTTATAATTTTGAGCAGAATATTAATGAGCCTTGAGTATACAAGTGCGTTATTGACGAAAATGTGATTTTCTCGTTTGTACGTCGATGATATCTTACTCATTAAGAATGATGTAAAGATATTATCGGACGTGAAAACCAAGCTAGCTAACCAATTCCATATGAAAGATTTGAGAGAGGCTAGTTATATACTTGGGATCCAGATTGTTCGGGATCGTAAGAAATGACTATTAGCTATATCTCAGGCATCTTATATCGACAAGATCCTTGTGCGATTTAGGATGTAGAATTCCAAGAAAGGCAATTTACCTTATCGACATGGAATTCATTTTTCGAATGAACAGTCTCATAAGACACCTCAGGAAATTGAGGAAATGACACATATCTCAAATGTCTCAGCAGTTGGTAGTCTCATGTATGCTATGTTATGCACAAGACCGGACATCTGCTTTGCACTAGGAGTAGTCAGTAAGTTTCAGTCTAACCCAAGATTAGATCATTGGGTGGCAGTGAAACATATTCTCAAGTATCTTAAAAGAACGAGAAATTATATGCTTGTATATTCTAGTAAGGATATGATCCTCATGGGATATATGGACTCTGATTTTTAGACATATATCGATTCTAGGAAATCAACATCTGGGTCAGTGTTTACCCTGGGTGGTGGGGCCATTGTGTGGATGAGCGTAAAGAAATTCTGTATTACTGACTCCACCATAGAGGTTGGGTATGTAGCACCTTGCGAAGCAGCTAAGGAAGCAGTCTGGCTTCAGAAATTCTTGGAGATATAGAAGTTTTTCTAGATATGGATAAATCATTCACACTTTATTGCGATAATAGTGGTGCAATCCAAATAACCAAGAAGCCACAAGAGGGGAAAGCACATAGAGATAAAATTTCATCCCATCAGGGAGATAATGCAGAGATGAGACGTTTTTGTCATGAAGATTGCATCCGTAGAGAACTTGGGTAATCTGTTTACAAAGACATTATCGGCTAAAGTGTTTAAATGTCACCTAGATGGTCTAGGATTACGTGACATGTCTCATTTGCTCTAAAGTAAGTTGGAGATTGTTGGGATAAATGTCCTGGAGCTTCATGTAATGTAAACATAATTATATTTTATGAAATAAAAAGATGCATTATTCATTTATCAAAATATTTGTTTAATATCGCATATAGTAAATTATCTTGTTTACCCTTGATTACTCATGTGCTTTCAGACTTAGTGTATGAATGTCATACACAAGAAGATTTAAGTCTAAAATTAGTAATATTAAATAGTTCATAGAGAGCAAATAAAACAGGTACTTTATTTGTGGTTTATCTATAGCTGCGGTCCATTCTATAATTGTATGGCGACCTTGATCCGGGATCGTCCATATGGTGACATGAGAATGAAGAAACCTTATATGATATGATCATATAGCATTGGACCGAGATATATATGATTTTCTTATAATATTCGTTAAATAAAGAAATTCATTTCAATCTACTAGATAGTCATATATTGATTGATATGGATACTGAGTGTACTACAAACTCCTGCATGACATGCCATGTCCTTTGATTTACAAAGGTGAGGTTGGTGTAACAATCTCGACCAATAGCTACGTACTTTAGGGACATGGTTTGGTGTATAGCTGGTGATGTTTTAAATAGATAAGGAGTTCACTCCTTCTTGCGAGAAGTCTATAAGTATCTTCCTTAAGGGTTGATTCGGTACTTGAAAGATTAGAGCACTTAAGTCTTTCTATTACGAATAAAAATATTAACATTCATAATGGTTATGAATAAATCATTCATTAGAGAATCAATGATACTTAAGGTAAAAATAATTAGAGGAGTATAACAGACATTATAACCCATCTCTAATTATGAGATACTCGTGAATGGCCAATCCATATATAATGACTACATCAATGGACATCGACGTAGTTTGACTTATATTATCTATCTACGACAACGAGAGTGCAGCTTCAGATTTTTAATGGAATAACCCGAGTTAATAATTCAGAATATTTAATGAAGAGTTTAATTAATATTTCGGGATTATTGGAGCTCGGAACCGTAGGTCCATTTGGTCCCGTGCTAGCTCAATATACTGTAACATATTTAATATAATTTGAAAGTCCAATTAGATACTCACATGTGTGTGTGTGTATTATTAATATGATTCATAATATTATTTTGTCACACTTGAAACTATATGTTAATTTTAATATATGGTTTTATAATAAATAATTATATGATAATTATTTATTATAAGTTATTAAATTATATTGATAATTTAATAAAGGTTTAAATTATGTATTTCCAAAAAATAGGTTTTTGGAAACCTTTTTGGTTGAAATGGAATTTCACCTTTTAAAAATGTAATAACTTATTTTATTTTGTAACATATCTTTGCCATGATGATGACAGTAACTAAAAGGATTTGATATTACAAAATTTTTAAAAACTCTCTAAGGCTAGCCCAATTTCTCAATGGAAAAGGGAAAGGTTTTGGCATTATTTTGGAAATCAAAACCCTAAGTATAAAAAGAAAATAAGATTTTATTTTTGCTAATCTAAGGCCTAAGCCATTCAAAACCCTAGCCACCTTTTCATGTTCTAGATTTTCTCTCAAGAGTTGAAGAAAAATAAGAACAAGAAAAATATTAAAAAAATAAAAAAATTGGTGTGACAATACTTTGATCTCTAAAGAGTTTAGAGATTAGTTTGTGAGTCTAGCTCACAATAGTTTTCGTTAGTTGCGAGACATAACACAAAAGGCTATTTGGTATCGAACCAAAAATCATCTTCATCTTCCTTACTATATACCTCACGGCAGTTAGCAGTTTTTTCTGCTCACTACCGCATATATTTTGTGTAACGGGGCTCGGTTTGATTTTGTTTCTTGTCCAGAAAATTGGGAAACATTAAGGGGTGTTTCAAAAATATCGTGGGGCTTTTTTTGGTGAAAAATTAGACCTGAAATACCGGTATGGTTCACGCAAAAGAGAGGTTGATTTTGGCAGTGAGCTGGGCGAATTTTGGGTCCAAAACAGTTCAGATATGAGCCGATATTCGGAGGCTGTTCCATGGCTGAAATTTTGTTAAAAAACATAAGCAAAATTTCAGTGAAGGAGCTTACTATATTCAGCCAAGCAAAGGGAATGGCAGAAAAAAATTTCAAGACCGATCCCGGGTGCCTAAGGCACTTTCGTGTAATATCCCAAAAAAAAAACTTTAATTAATTTTAG
>SKCR01014064.1:0-46082 GCA_019454045.1 Zanthoxylum bungeanum | reverse complement strand
GTTTCTGCATGGTATTTTCTAAATCCCAAAGTGACAGATTCAATTCTAAGTATGTAACATATTGATAAAAGAATGTCTCGGCCAATATCTTCCAATCACCTATTATTTTCTTTTCTAGGTTATGGTATCATACCATTGGTGCTCTTTTGAAAGACATCCCAAACAATTTCAGAACCTGACGCTGGGGCAGACCAATGGCACTCATCACATATATGAAATGATGAATGTGTGCTTTAGGGTATCTATTCCCATCGAATTTGATCATTTCAGGCATCTTGAACTCAACAGGGAGTTATTCATCAAAACCATAACACTGTAATCTAGCAAATCTTCATGATTTCCCTTCATCATTTAAGCAATTATTTCCATTTACTCATTTGATCTTTGAAACTCGGCTTCGATTTGTGATTTTGCCATTTTTTCGGTGGCATAGTTAGTCATGTCATCCTCATCTAACACATGGATTTCTTCAACTTTCTATTTTCAGGCCCCTCATGTATCCTCTCACTAGTTTTGGCCCATGCTGTTTGAGGCACTGTTTAGATTTCTGTTACGTTGACATTGGCTAAGTTTTGTAGTTGTTCTACCATTTTATTCACCCTTGCCTCTAATTGATCCATATGAGAATCTTCACAACGGATGTTATCACTGCTTGCCATTTCTAAATCCGTTAATTACTTTTTGATGACTCTACCTTGTTCTCTAATCCATTGCGCTACTATAATGGCTGCAAAATAAAAGATCAACATGATGCGTGTATGCATGCGATGCATGTAATGCATGCTCAATCAACATATATCATTCCAACCTTATTTCTCCCCTACAGGTTGTAAGTCAAACATCTGCCCTAGGTTTGGCTTAGTTTATGCACCAACGAGGTACATAAGCTCTTTCTATCTTATGCTATGAGGGGTAAACCTAGGCTATTTCAAATATATTTCATCGTAAAAAGATAAAGGCCATCTATTTATATAAAAAAATGACTAAGTCTAATATGGGGATTGTTCCATTATCCAGAAATGATGAAGTAGACCCTTAGTAATCTTAGTTATTTTGGGATGGGCTTAGGAATGTTTATGAATATTCAAATAGGCAAAAATAAGGCGTACCCTTTCTGGATGAAAGCCAACATGGGTATCGGACTAATGTTTTGACACTTTTGGATCATAATTAAATGCTCTAAGTCCATCGAGGTTTACATACATAGTGGTCCATTGTCATTTCAAAGTCTTTGGTTTAATTATCATAAAATGAAAACTTATCCCAGTTGAAAAGGCCCAACAAGTTTACACCCCATGTCAAAAGATTCAAACAACTTCGGATGATTGAGAGCCCAAATAAAAGCACATGGAAGGCTTCTATAGGATAACAACTATGGGCTTTTTATATGGGCTCATAAGGGTACGGTTTAGGCTTTTATCGTCGAAAGATTTCCCATAACTAAATCTCCCCACTCAAGAGTTCAATCTACTAAGTGAACGTATATTTTTTATACCCAATGATATGAAGGTTTGTCCACAACTAGGTCTCCTCACTTAAAGGTTCCATCAACCAAGTGAACGCACATTTATGCTCAATGGTATGTGCCAATAACTAATGGTTATCATCACACATCAATCCACCACCTTAAATGAAAGTGATTTCTCGATATGCATCGCCACCAGTGTTAAAAAATGTATGAAAAAATGAAGACACGGTTCTCCTCATTCTCACCATAAATACTACAAGGTATTTTTTCGATGGCCGATTCTCTATCCTTAGTAAAGTTTCCATCTATAGGAGCAAACGAGGTTTACCGCTATGCCTATAACGTCGGCGACCACTACAATGTTGGGCTCGTAGTCCGTAGAGAGTACGAATAGCCCCATGGGGGAACTAATCGAAGAATAAGGGTGTCGTCACCTAGTAGGAAATACTGGGAATGATTTAAGGTCGCACTACACCCCTCGCAAGGTTCAAACTTAAACCTGTTTGGGTTCAAAATGGTCATTTACTGATGTCAGTATAATATTTACGCTTAAAGAAGGTATCCTCATATCTTATAATGCAAGAGCATGCAAAACATATTATATAACACACAATAGCACAAACACAAATAATAAAAGAAGTAAATAAATATTCGGAAGCTATTATAACAATGGAAAAATAGTATTCAAACAAAATATAATATGGATGTTTAAAAATAATTAAAGTAGTGATAAAGTACTAATCAAACGGACCGGAATACATAGGCAGGCTGAACAAAATTTTTTTGGGCACTTAATGTCCGAGGATTTTTTTATCAATATCCGGACGGACTTAGTGTAAGTTTGGTTGAACGTCCTTTGCAAACCATAGAGGCAGATATTAGAGAAACATGCATCTTAATACTGAAATAAATATTAATAAAATGACCAAAATGAATAACATGATTAAACAGGATAATAGGCCAGTAACATGCATAAAAATGATAATAGTAATGACTAAAGCAATGTTAAAATAATAAATGGCAGTAATAAAATAATAAGAAGCATATAAAATAAATTAGATATGCGGTAGATATGGCCTGGTATGTGCATGTCCGGCCGGATATTATGTACGTCCGATCAGAGATATTGTGTTAATAAAAGAACCTAGAGAATGTATATAAATAAAATGGTACTCTCAGATCATACATTTTCTATGTAGTTTAGCTTGGAAGACGTCTCTAAACATTGGGAAGTTGCTGGATTCACACCAGAAGATTCGGAATTCCAAGGATTCGTGGCTCACATCCTCTCTTTCTTTTTCTAGAATTTTTTAGAATTTTAGGGTTTTTTTCCTGGATTCCTGCCTCCATTTTTTCTCAAGTGATTGCCAATCAAAACATTAGACACAGCTCGACATATGCCTGGCCGGTATATTTTGGGACATACATGCGGCCAGACGTAATCAAGTTCGTGATTCCAGTTATTTGAATTTTGCATATGTGTTTACAACTCGATACATGTCCGGCTGGCTATTAAATTTGAATTGTATATCCGACCGGACATAATCAGATCCCTTAATTTCAGTAACTGATAACCTGCTCATTCAATGACAATTGTATTGTGTCTGGTCGGATTTAGGATTTTAAAAGTATATCCGGCCGGATTTTTGGGTTAGAGAGAAGGTAAGCCGGACATAGGTGATGTCTGTCTGACTTTGGGCTGTATTTTCTGAATCCTTGAAGTTCATTTCCTTCATAGTACTCATCCTTGTAATTTTCGAACTTTCAGTGGATGTCTCTATAGGAGACTCATCATCGGGCTATATATAAAAATACAATGTATACAATAAGGTGACATCAAGGTCAGTTGAAAGGTGGTTTTGGGAACTTATATAAATGGGTTAAAGTCATTGTAAAAGGCATTGGAAAAATTGAGAAATAGTAATTTTTTTATTTCACTATATAATTTGAGAGCAAAAGTACTAGAAAGAAACTTGTGATAAAGAGAGAAAGTGAGTCATGTATCTGTCCACATTGTGAGAGGTAGATCAGATTAGTGATTACCCAATGAATTATTTGGGATGTAACGCTGTCTAATTTCCTTGTTGGAAGTTCATGTTGGTATTTACCCTGAGGTCAATAAAATAATCCTCTTTTTTATCCCGTGGACGTAAGCTGGAGTCACTATCCACTGAACCACGTTAAACCACGTCTCTGTGTTTGTTTGTCTCTTTCAGTTTGTACGGTTCCTACTGTTAGGGTTGGTGCTCAAAGTGCCAATCTGGGTCGTATTTATGTCTGATTCATAAATACGAACAATTCTTTTTTCCATAATATTACTTATTTAGTGGTAGCACCTCTTGTCTTTTATATACATATTCGATCTAATTATGATTAGATATCTAATTATGATTAAATTGAAACTAAATCTGATTTAGTGATACGTGTGTATTAGACAAAGATCCTAGGATTTATAATGTAGTACGCAGTTACAACGTAGTTTTTAATTGACATTGGGAAGCACACTATAAGATGTATATCCTTAAATAAAGTTCCTGGTCAAGATTTACTAACACGGGTCGGTTAGTAAAATCAGTTGAGATCAGTACATATCGTATATCGTGACTTGGTCCGATGATTTATCCCAATAAACCATGAGTCTCTGGAGACTCATATAGACATGTAGGTGTTTATTTGATAAATATTGAACGACTCACTAAAGATTTCCTAATAGATGGTACACCAACGTCAATAGAAATCTTCTTGAGTTGAGCGAGCATAGTGGTCCTTCGACTTGAGATACCATAATGGATATATGAGCTATCCTCCACACTTTGATGGCAGTCACGTCACCGATCTATTTATATCAGACCTCCGTCAGTTCGTTGGGTGTGGACTGATGCTCTTGATATCCGATGCGTATCAATATAGAATCTGATAGCCTGTGATGGAAGGATTATACTATGCAATGACCTCGACTTGCATAGTTTAGCAAGATTATTGATGAGCGGAAAATATATCATTATTTACCGTCCCTTTTACTTAATATTTTGTATAGTTTCTCGGGTTTTATGAATATTTTGATGTGTTTTAGTTTATTTTATAGATAAAATAAAATCGGGACTTAATGGAATCATTCAGGATGAAATATGGAACAAAGAATGACAAAAACTGGATTTGACATATGGATTTTGGAGGTTGGAAACTTGAAATGGCGTTTTAACGAAGTACAATTTCGGAAATTTTAACTTTGCGCAATTTTCGTATTTTGGCCATAGAGTTTTACTCCGATATCGAATTGAGGTTATTCAAGTTCCAGATTAAAGAAGATTCAAATATCTACAACTTTGACGTTCGTAGGAATTTTGAATTCTGAAGTTTTCATGACCGAAATTGATGCACAATTCGAAATTGTGTTATGTTTAATTACTAAAGTCATTATCAAAAATATAAAAATTTGTCAAACTTCCACTAAACATGCAAGCATGTTTGGTGGAGTGTTTTGTGCCATGTTTGGTGGAGTGTTTTGTGGCATGTTTGGTGGAGTGTTTTATGGAGTGTTTGGTGGAGTGTTTGGTGGAGAAATTGGTGGAAGCCTTTTCTTTTCCTATAAATACCAAGTTATTTCATTTGTAATTCTCATGCTTTCCTTAGGTTTTTGTAAGGAATTTAAGGATCTTGTTTGTTTATTTTTTTTAATTTAAATTATGTATTTTTATTTTCAGTAATAGTAGTAGTTTCTTTTCTTTTATTTTCTTTTAAGTTTTGTAGTTAGATTTCCGCTGGGAGAATGGTGAAGCTTTTATTATTTTAGTTTAGATCAATCTCCCTTAATTATAATATGGAAACTTGACCGGCGTAAACACACACGTATAACGCAAGCGCACATATCGTTCAAGTAGTATAAAAATATCGATCCCACGAGGACTTAATTCCTACTGTTGTTATTAATTATTGATACTATTTATTTATAGGTATCTAATTATAGGGAGAAGTGAATTGATTGCTTTTGGTTGGTTGAATGTGGTTTTGCAAAATAAAATAAAAACAGACTCAAAAGAAAATACTAAAGAAAAATAAAAGAAAAGACTCAAGGATCTAGGGTCGTGACTCCACACAATATTATTATAAAGATGAATTGATTCTCTTATTTATGTGTAATAAATCAGTTTGCTAACCTGGAACACGAAAATATGCAAAAGCCTCTATCGATGGTCAGACGTTAATACCCAGTATAACCCAATTGAACCATATGTCTATGTCAACCAAATTACCTGGATTCATTAAGATTAAGTTCCAATTATGACTACCCCCGCCCGACATGTATATGTCTATCCTGTAAGGAAATCTATTAAAGGGTTATCTATCCTCAAGGAATATCGTGGCTATTGAATCTAAGGTTGAAACCTAAAATCTCTATGTCTAGTTCCTTTTAAGTTTACCAAATCAATCTTATTGGTGATCAGACAACAAGAAGCATTAAGCTTAAGACTCAATAAACAACTAAAGAATTGCCCAATAAATAATTAAATCAATTATTAAGCCTAGTAATATTGTATTTCATCACTTCCCTAGAATAAAATAAAATGATGGGGTTAGAGGATCCATATTTAATATTTCTTATCTAGGAATCTCATTTATTATAATATATAAATTATTTTATGTTATGCTTTCTCAGGAATTAATAATATTAAACATTTAAAATCAGCCATATAGGCGGTAATCCATTTAGTCCAACTACACCAGCCATATAGGCGGTAATTATCTGTCACATAAAGACCAGCCATATAGGCGGTAAGGTAATTTATATTTAAACCAGCCATATAGGCGGTAATAAAGTCTGACATTAATTAATTCGGTTAAATTATAATTTAAATATTATAATTAAGTGAGATTTACCTAAATAATTATATTAAAGGTTTCACCTTTTACCCCAGCGGTAAATTAACTACAAAACATAAAGTAAATAAATAAAAAGCTGTAATAAAAACTAAAAATAAAAATACATAATTTTATTATTACAAAACTAGATGCTTCCTATGAAATCAGGGAAAAAATCCCAAGGAAAGCACAAGAAATGAAGTGAAACCGAACTGAATTTATAGACTTTTTCTGGAACCGGCGTCGCGACGCCAAAGGCCTTGGCGTCGCGACGCCAAGACGCGTCTTCGGTCAACACGGATTGACCATGCGTGTTCTGTCGGCAGAATCAGGAGGTGACACGTGTCACGCGGTGAAGGTGGTGCAATGAGAAATCGACACGTGGCACACGGTGATTAGCTGAGCTTTCGGTCCAATGAACATCTGACATGTGGCACGCGTTAGGAATGGTCCAATGAGAGATTAACACGTGGAACCATGTGATTCGCCGGTGATTCGGTCCAATGAGAACTCGACACGTGGCACGCGCTTGCTTTGGTCCAATGAGATTTCGACACGTGGCAGACGGCGCATTTTAGCTGATCTTCTGTGATGATGACACGTGGCAAGGCGCACGTTAGCAAGTCCAATTTCTCAGATTCTGACACGTATCCCTCGGCGCACGTTAGCATGACCGGCTCACTTTAGGCGTCGCGACGCGTAGGGTCTTGGCGTCGCGACGCGGAATAATTACAAAATTGCCCTTTTTTTTTTTATTTTTCTCTATTTTGGCCCCAAATTGCTTCCAATGCTTTCCCAACTTTATTTATCTGCAAAATAACATAAAACACATCAAAACGTTCACAAAACTCGAGAAACTATACGAAATATTAGGTTAGATGAGTGGGAAACAGTGATATAAATACCACTCATCAAAATTATAATTTAAATTAAATGATTACCGCCTTAATGGCTGGTTTTATTTATTTGACATAATGTGACACCGCCTATATGGTCGATCTTTAGGTGACAGATGATTACCGCCTATATGGCTGGTTTATGGACAAATAATAACACCGCCTTTATGGTTGGTTGGACTTAATTGAAAATCTGACATAATGAGGATACCGCCTGCATGGTCGGTTGGTAATATCAGTGATAATTTATATATTATAATAAGGGAGATTTCTAAATTAGAATTAGTAAAGGTGGATCCCCTAACCCCTACTATTTTATTTTATTCTAGGGAAGTGATGAAACACAATATTCATAAGCTTAATAATTGATTTAATTATATAATGGGTAATTCTTTAGTTTATTTATTGAATTTTAAGCTTAATGCTTGTTGTTGCCTGATCACCAATAAGATTGATTTGGTAAACTTAAAATGAACTTGACGAAAGGGATTTTAGGTTTCAGCCTTAGAATCAATAGATCACGATCTTCATTGAGGATAGATAACCTGTTAATAGATTTCCTTACAGGATAGGAATATACATGTCGGGCGTAGGTAGCCATAATTAGAACTTGAACTTAATGAATTCACCCGAACCGCGAGCTTCCACTGCGCCCGCGCCAAAACCCCAACACCTACAACCAAATAAATTCACTCGTTGGAGAGATTTGTTCAAGGGGTAATTTCCAATTTTACCATCGAACGAAAAACAACCATCAATAATTGTTATCCAATTAACTATGTTTAAGGGTGGAAAATCCTCTAACCATAATTTTAACTACTTTTCATTCAACTTTCTCAGCTAATCTTTCCTCAGATAATTACAAACCCTAGCCTAACTACTGAGCATAATCAAAAGTCTTAACTGTATCAATTTGAAACTCAAATTTCAAAAACAAATGAGAAAAATTTAATAGACGTGTCCTACATTGATGGTCAGTAATGGTCAATTTTAATAAATAAATGTGACGTTTGAATTATTGTCATAGTAGAATGTACATATGAAAGATACGTATACTTGAAATTGAGTTTGAAAGTGAAATTTGGGGATAGATATTGATGAGATTGGTGCAGGATTGAATTGTAATATATTGGATTTTATTAATTTTTATACAATATTATTTTTGGTGTAATATGAAATGTATTATATATATTTTTGTAATATTTTAATATTACAAGAATTCATTAATTTAAATTGTAGTAAAGACGATAATTAAATATTAATAATCAATATAAGGAATTAAATTTAAATAAAATATAATTTGTTGGGACCTGCATAGACCTAGAAGAGAGAGAGCGCACCAGCACCAAGTGTTGTGCGCACGCTAATTTGGCCAGTGCCAAACAGCAGACCAATTTTAAGTGGGTTACCAACGTACAGATAGTGTGATTTGAGTAATGATATATGTATAAATGAGTGAGAAAAATTAATCATAAATTATATGTATTATCAAGGATTAAAAATTCGGATATGATCAGTCGGTCGAACCGGTTGAATCAACATTCGGTTTAAGGTCAGATCCGAGTGATCTATACGAATCCGGCGGCAATGAACTAGCCAAAAACCTGTCAATCCGGCCGGTTCAACAGGTGACCCAGTCCGGGTCATGGGGTTTTTAGTCTGGTTTTTTATTATTGTTATTTTTTATTATTAATTTTGATTTTTTATTTTTTTTGTAAAAAATAATTAAAATATAGTTAAAATTCTGACCCCGGGTCGACCCCGATTGAACTCCAATGAGATCTCTGACCATTGATCCTCTCGTCAGACAGGTTCTCGGGTTGACCCCGGTTGAACTCCAATCAGATCTTTAACTCTTGACCCTCTCGTCAGACCGGATCGATATGGGCAGCAGTTATTGTTGGGGTTTTGGGCGAAGGGCGCGGCGGAAGCGCGGTTCGGGCGAAATCATAATGTAAAACCTTTTCAAATTACCGAATAAATTATTCAATATCTAATATGAATAATTTATTCATATTTCACCTAAACCTAATGACATAAATATATTTGAAACGTCGCGAAACTTTTACGAAATATGTTTTTCCGCAAAATAGCCTAAAATGATTTTTTGACTGAACCGATCACCCGACACTTATGGGGACTGCCCAGGTCAGCCCCAATAGAGTTAGGGCAGTCCATGGGTTGCTCGAACAGTGACAAATTCAATGTTTGGACAGCCGTCACCCGGTTGGCTCAAAAGTCTCCTGGTAATATCGTTTTTGGCCGTTTTCGCTTATTTCAACTCCGAAACACTTTCCGGCAATTGTTCCAACTCCCAAAACACATCCAATACATTCATATCACTTCAAATTCATCACAAAATTTCTAGTTTAACCAGAACTGATCCAGAAACCGAAATTACCAAAATTCATGCTTTAAATCCAATTTCTCAAGATTAATCAAATTAATCAAAACACCAACAAAGTCACCACACATGAACCACCCAAAAATAATTCTAGTCATTATAAGAGTGGTCATAACACTCTAGAATGACACCATGTCATCAAAAGATAAATTGGACTAATATTACAATAATATCATCTAAAATCTATTTCACACATGCCAACACTTCCAATTTCATCCACCACAACCAAAAATCCCAAATTTAAGAAACTAAGGAACCCTAGAACAATTCTAAGAATTCAAGAAAACATGAAACTAAATTTCAAGCTTATGGTTATAAAAGATTACCTTTAATCTCTTATTTTGTTAAGCCTTTTCTTGAATTTTTTTTCCTTCATTTCTTCATGATTTGATCAAAACAAACCCTATGACCTTATTTTTCTTTTTGGTTTCGGCAACGGTGGAGTAACAAGTGAAGAAGAAAAAATTTCTCCTTTTTAAAATGTCTTGACCGACACTACAAGGGCATTTTTGTCCATTTTATATTTTAATTTCATTAAATTAAAATAATTATAAGATAAGCTTTAATGTGGCCAAATCATATTTGAACACCTAAGCTTAAATAAATCATGCCATATGTTCCAATAATAATTAAACAAATTTCATAACATTTATGGAAAAAGTTTAATTAATTAATCATTTGAATATTTAACAATTAAATATCCAAATAATCAATTAATATAATTATTATTATATATGTATTTTTATTTACAATAAATAAAAAATACATATATTTATGGCATGTGTCAAAATCTCATTTGATGAATAATTAATGTGTATTTAATCGTATTATGTATCAAATACACATACATAATAATTACGATTGGCCAAAATCCCCTGATGCATGTGTTATTGTTTAACTGATTAAACGATTCGAATTAACTCAATTAATCTGATGAAGTATTATGAATAATCTGTATTATTCATATCGCGTTGCCCAAGTGCTCAACGAGTAAACTTCATATTGTGGGACACTCTAAGTTTAAGTTTATCCGTCACGAAATCCAATTTCGTGTCCATAATCCATCCACTCATGGATTATGACGACCACAGATAATCTCGCTAAACTATGCAAGTCGAGGTCATAGCATACGTATAATCCATATGTCACAGGTTATCCATATTATACATGGGATATAGATCAGAACGTCAAATCTGTTCGGTATAATATAGTCGACTTTCAATTTACGATATCTAAATAACACTCGGAACTGGTTTCCGAAGTTATACCACGGCCATGGATTTATTAGATCGTAAACACGTGCTGGATACCTATGCCCTGTACACAGGACTGACGGATCCTATCTTGATACGCACATGATATCATGAGCATCAGTCTACACCAACGAACAGACGGATGTCTGATCATGAATAGATCGGTGACGTGACTGCCATCAAAATGTGGAGGATAACTCATATATCCACAGTGGTATCTCAAGTCAAAGGGTCACTATGCTCGTTGAACTCGAGAATATTCCTATTGACGTTGGTGTACCATCTATTAGGAAATCTTCAGTGAGTCGTTCAGTATTTATCAAATGAACACCTACATGTCTATACGAGTCTCCCGAGACTCATGGTTCATTGGGATAAACCATCGGACCAAGTCACGATATACGACATGTACTGGTCTCAGCGGATTTTACTAACTGGCCCGTGTTAGTAAATCTTGACCAAAAACTTTATTTAAGGATATACATCTTATAATGTGTTCCCAATGTCAATTACAACTACGTTGTAACTACGCATTACTTTATAAATCCTAGGGTCTTTGTCTAATATACATGTATAACTAAACCAAATTTAGTTTCAATCTAATCATAATCAGATATCTAATCGTAATTAGATCGAATAAGTGTATAAAAGACAAGGGTGCTACCATTAAATTAGTAATATTATGGAAAATGGAATTGCTCGTATTTATTAATCGGACATAAATACGATTAGGGTTGGCACTCCGAGCACCAACCCTAACAATTTCTCTCACTTGCTTTAGTGCCAATCCACGGTATCCTATACACATCTCAATGTATATCACATACTCATGGCCCTCGAGAGCTCACCTAGCACTCGAGAGTTAGGCAACAACAAGTAAACCCGCTTTAACAAATTGAGTTCGTCCAACAAACTCAATTGTTTTCCTTAGCCAGCATCATTCATATATTGTAGAATCCAAATTACACATCAATATGATTAAGACGTTGTATCAGTATTGTGCTATAGCTATTGAGTTGTCTATGTATTTAGAGATCATATCCAAATATTATGAGACAACCGCAATGACTACACTAATATGAAAACTTATAATCTATATGGTCACTATGCAACTTCATAAGTCAATACTTCATAAGTTGCAACTGATTCCACAAGTTTAATAGAATCAACGATGACACGCCCACTGCATCTTTTCTGACTTTATATGACATAGATCATCTAATGTCATAATTAGGATCAAAACTAATCTGACCTTATGGTTGCAGACTAAATTCTCCATGAATTAGAAACTCGTTCTTAATATCTCAAAGATCACAAAGAACATGTTTCAATACACATCCTATGGTATTCAGCATATCAAAATAACTCGTAACAATTACGATTAAATTGATATATTTAATGGCACATAATATAGTATTCATTACACCATCATCCTATGATGCATAAGATTGACTAGACATTCTAATCAATCTCACTTTCGACAAAGGAATCATCTTTTACGAAAGATGAATATTATATATATAAAAGACACGTTAACTGTCAAACAGTTATACTAACTGTCATATAGATAGTCTTATTGTGTCCTTTATTAGATCATATCTAATATGTGACTAATGGGAGTATATCATAAGTCTCTCAGTTTTATATCTTATATAAAACTTTATATCAAATATAACAGAGACTACTCTCACTGCTTCCACGGAGAAAAGAAGACTTAGGATATATAATACTAGAAAGAAATTTGTACGCTCCCGCTGACCCTACTGAAAAATGCGTATTCTCTATAATTCGATAAAACTAGAAAATCTGACTGATATCAAAATTAGAGAACATGGATTTCCAGAAAGCTTATTCGAGTCTACAATAGGCTCCATAAGTTAGTATATCAAAATTGTAGGGGTTTTCAGGGGCTAAATCCAGTAACGCAGCGGAAGCGGTGGAAATCAAATTTTCCGATTTCAAAACTTTTTCTCGGATTAATTAAATAAACATATTTATTTAATTATCCAATAATCAAATTATGAAATAAAATTCAAATAAATCATATTTAAGTGAATTTACCAAATTGCCCTTATATTGGTATTTTGTTCATTTTAGTCCGAAATTGATCTAATCAATTTTGAATGATTCTAAATAATTTCTAAGATGAACTTAGCATGTTCAAAACATCAAAACACCAAAAGCACCAAAAATCCCATTTTCTTATTCTTGGCCGAATGCATCCAAAGGGGTGCCATTTGTGCACTTTGTCATTTCATGCTTCAAAACACATCAAGATGTAATCCAATCACATGAAACTTTATATGCATCATATACACATCCAAATACACAACATATATGAAAAGCCCCAAATTTGGAATTGGTCATGAACCCTAATTTTTCAATTTCTTCAAATTGGACAAATTAGACCAAATTGGTTAAATCAATTACTTTAATCATGTTTCTTCCATCCAATCAAAGTCTCAACACAATGAAACAACTCAAGATCAAATCTAGGTCATCTAAGAGTGGGTCAACAACTCTAGATTAGCAACAAGGTTTCCAAAACCATAAAAGAATACTTATAACTACACTAGTCACAAGCTTTCTCCATTATACATGCTCAACACTTTCACCAAACTTTTATCCATCAAAAACACAAAGAATAAAGAATAGAAAAACTCAAGAACATCACATGATGTTGCCCACAACAAGAGGAACAAATTACTCTCTAATGGAAGGTTGGAAATACTTACTATTTTCCAAGCTTTTCTTGATTTTTCTTTCTTTTCTCTCTAGCATTCTTTGCCTTCCTTTAATGGAGTTTTTGGTTAAAGTGTATTATGTTAAAAATGAAATGAAATGAAAAAAACAATATATACTTAGACAACATTTGCCTTGGCCGAAATTACCTAGCCAAATACAAGTTTTTGTAATTTCAATTTCATTTCACTTTACATTTGGTCAACTTGCATAAATATCCAAATAACACTTTATTAGATATTTAATTAAGTCAACAAATGCAACTAAGAAAAATATAACTCTTATATTTAAGTGTTATGGCCGAATTTAATGAAAAATAAAGGAAAATGATATTTTCATTTTCAAACAATTTTGAACAAATATCTTAAGAAGTCAAAATCAATTTGACAACCTTTTCCTTTAATGTATAAGTCAACAATTGCAACTTATAATCATTTCCTAACTTTATCATTTGGTGATATATTTATATTTTAATTATATTAATCATTTAACAATTAAATAATTAAATAATTAATTAAATACAAATATATCAAATATATGTATTATATTTACCTTAAATATCTCAAATACATATATAATGATATATGTCAAATACCTTTATTTGACTATTTATTAATGTGTATTTAATAATATCATATATTAAGTACAAATACACATTAATTAGGAAATGACGGTTCGGCCCGTTCACATGTATTTTTCGTTTAACGATTAAACGATTTATAAATAATCATCATTATTCATAAATGTTGCTCTAGTGCTCTACGAGTATGTTTCATTATTGAGACTCTCTAGATTCAGGTATATCCGTCACGAAATCCAATTTCGTGTCCATAATCTATCCACCCATAGATTATGACGATCACAGATAAACTAGCTGAATCATACAGGTCGAGGTCATTGCATACGTATAATCTCTCCGTCACAGGTATCCGGATAATCCCAGAGATATAGATGTAAACGTCAAATCTCTATAGGTATTATCCCGTCGACGTATTCATTATCAATCTCTAAATAACAATCGGAACTTACTTCTGAAGTATACTGTGGCCACAGATTTAACAGACTGCTAATTATATATGGACTACCTATGCTCTGTACACAGAACTGACGGATCATATCTTGACACACACAGGATATCCTGAGGATCGGTCCACACCCAACGAACAGGCGGAGGTCTGATCTAAATAGATCGGTGACGTGACTGCCATCTAAGTGTGGAGGATGTCTCATACATCCACAGTGGTGTCTCAAGTCGAAGGATCATTATGCTACTCAACCCGAGAAGATTCTTATTGACGTTGGTGTACCATCCATTAAGAATCTTCGGTGAGCCGTTCAGTGTTTATCCACTATAAACACATACACGTCTATACGAGTCTCCATAGACTCATGGTTCATTGTGATAAACCATCGGACCAAGTCTCGATATACGACATGTACTGGTCTCAACGGATTTGACTAACCGACTTGTGTTAGCAAATCTTGACCAGGAACTATGTTTGATAATAATCATATAGCAGTGACACTTCCCAATGTCAATTACAAACTAACTTTGTAACTGTGTATTGCATTATATATTATCGGGTCTTTGTCTAATATATACATATCACTCAACCACATTTAGTTTCAATCTAATCGTAATCAGATCGAATACGTATATAAGAACAAGAGGTGCAACCATAAATAAGTAATATTATGGAATAAAGGGATGTTCGTATTCATGAATCAGACATAAATACGGTCCGTATTGGCGCTCTGAGCACCAACCCCAACAAAAATATGATCTTAGCAGAATACAAACACTATGGCCATTCTAGAATAAACTTCTTCAAACAAAGAAACCACAACAGATCTCTCATTCGAATAAACCATTCAGGAATGTCACTTTGCATTCTTTAGCCAAAATACATAGTTTAATATCAATATTAACCAACAAATCCTTAATCTTTCAATTAGTGCGACTAGAGACAAGTTTTCTCAGAATCTACAATATACAACTGAGAATAACCTTGTTAGTGTTCCTAGAACATGCCAAGGATCTCTAAGTCATGATTTCATGTGAATAAAATCAAAGAAGTTGCGGAAGTACTTACAATGATCGGATGTTGAGATTTCAAAAATCTTTTCGTTTCGGAAGCTCCAAGCTTTGTGTTGAATCTTTAATTCCAAGGGTGAGTTTCCCTATCACCTTTACTTGACTCTCTATGTGCTAGGAAGTTTGAGTTTTGAAGCAAAATCAAAAGGAGAAGAGGAGCATATATTCGGCCAAATGAGAGGTAGAGAGAGCTTTTTGTGTTTTCTTTGTATTTGTTTCCAAAACCTAATCCAAAGTCAACTCATAAGTTGTGTATATGCTTTACCAAAAGCAAAAGCAAAAGTGTTGGAGGGAAAATGGCAATTAATGCCTCCAACCACTTCCATCACTCAAGTTGACACTTGCTAGACTAGTGATGTAAGTTGATGGGACCCACTTTAATTCAAAATTCAAGTGGCTTACTCAACATACTTCGGGCTTGGGTTCGCTTAATCCGATTAAACGAATTTTCTGTCGCGACGTAATTAAATTTAATTTAATTAAATAATAATGTCTCACAAAATTATTACGAAAGTCGCTCGTGAATTAATTCTACATTAATTCATTCGCCCGAATTAAAATCCAATTTTAATTCCGCTTTGAAATCTAATTTCAATTAATATATCTAATATATATTATTTAACCGATTAATTCCAAATTAATCGTGTTCTCTCTTCTAATCAAATTTTATCCCAAATAAATTCTTGCCACAATTAATCCCAAATTAATTTTCTCTCTCTTAATTAATCCTAGATTAATTCTGTTCGAGTCAAATGTCATCGGTGAATCTTTGGAAGCGACCCAAGAGATCCCTGGATATGTTGGTAGTAAACCCGGTCGTCGGACTATCTGAACAGTGCGTACCCCGTACCACATTCTTACCGATTTACAAGACATGGTTGGCTTCTAGCAAGCACTGTGCCTATCCAATTCTCCAGCAATATTCAACGAAGAATATATAATCTTTATCAAGCGTAGTATACTGAGTATTGTGTATTACAATCCAGTATCAGATGTCACATGCTAGGCCAGGGGCTGGAATTGTGTCTGTCTCGTACGAAGAATATATCGGATCACTAGCAACTAGTTTCTGTAATCGGATAATCATGATCTTGTCATATTATCCCGATAGCTACAATATTTAAGAGTACCAGTTCTGTATCCCTGCATGATCATCATCTCCATATGACTGAAGTGATACTTCCATCTTGACATCACACCCAACACACTACGATTCTCAATAAACCCTGAAGAGGCGTACACATAACCTTTTAAAGCCCCGAACGACCAAAACCAAAGCGTACTGATTGTCGCAAGTATTAGCGATGCAAGTCTCAGGTTAAGACCACATACACCTACCTTGATGCGGATTCCTATAGACACATAGTCATACTACCAATGGGATTCTGATGGGTCTATCCAGAGCGAAGCTGTTCCCGATCTAACGACTAACAGAACCTCATATTACACTTGTATAAGTATCCAATACTTAAATATATGAGAACTATGTCGTTAAGCTTCCATAACGCGCACAAGTGCAATACTAGTCTATTACGTATTATCGATGTCCATTCTCGATAATACTACGACTAGGGATATTTAATGATTAAACCGTTCATGGATTGATACTGTCTCATATCTAATTAATCTGGAACTAATCATAAGGACTTTTATCATTTATATATCAAAGTAATCTAATTACAAAATGATAAAATATCAATTCCCTTTGTCACATAGTTAATTTGTACAAAAACCACAATGTCTTTTACAAATAGTGATGCTATGGGTAATAATTGTCCAACAATCTCCCATTTGGCTCATAGCCAAACACTCAAGTACCTAACACCTGAACTATGTACATGTCGCTCAAACTTTTGCTGAGAAATAGCTTTCGTCTGCGGATCTGCAATGTTTTCATCTGAAGCGATCTTTACGATCTTCATATCACCACGATGAATGATCTCACGAATCAGATGGAAACGTCAAAGTACATGCTTGGATCGTTGATGAGATCGCGGGTTCTTAGCCTGCGCTATAGCCTCGTTATTGTCACAATATAAAGGAACGAGCTCAGCTGCTAACGGAACTACTCATAATCCAATTAGGAATTTACGGATCCAAACTGCCTCTTTTACTTCTTCAGCTACAGCAATATATTCAGCTTTTGTTGTTGAATCGGCAATAGTCTCTTGCTTGGAAGATTTCCAGCTCACTGCTCCGTTGTTCAAACAAAATACATACCCGGATTACAACTTAGAGTTGCCTTTATCGGTTTGGAAAATTGCGTCAGTGAACCCAGTCACCTCAAGTTCTCCATCTCTATAGACTAAGAAAGCATCATTAGTTCATCTAAGATACTTAAGGATGTTCTTAACCGCAATCCAGTGACCATCACCTGGATCGGCCTGATAGCGACTACACATGCTCAAAGCATACGAGACATCAGGTCGCGTACATATCATGGCATACATGATCGATCCAACTGCAGAAGCGAACGAGATCTGACTCATTGCTTCTCTCTCATCTTAATTTTTAGGACACATGTTCTTAGATAGAGAGACGTCATGTGACACAGGAAGCAGTCCCCTCTTGGACTGATCCATGTTGAATCTCTTCAATATTTTGTCAATGTATGTGCTCTAGGAGAGTCAAAGCAGCTTTCTAGATCTATCCCGGTAGATCTTTATTCCCAGAATAAAGTCTGCTTCTCCAAGATCTTTCATGGATAATTTTAATGAAAGCCAAGTTTTCACCAATTGTAGCATGAGAATGTCATTGCCAATAAGCAATACATCATCACTCTAAAGGACAATGAATGTCAGTGCGCTCCCACTAACATTCTTATATACACAAGGATCATCTTCGTTTTGAATAAAATCATATTCTTTTATGATCTCATCAAAACGTTGGTTCCAAGAACGCGATGCTTGCTTCAATCCATAAATGGATCGATTTAACTTGCAAACCTTGTTTGCATGTTTTGGCACGATAAAAACGTCAGGCTGTTGCACATAAACATCCTCCAAAAGGTTTCCGTTAAGGAAAGCGGTTTTGACGTCCATCTGCCATATTTCATAATCGAAATATGCAGCAATAGCAAGCATAATACGAATGTATTTAATCATGGCAACAGATGAAAAAGTTTCATCGTAATCGACACCATGTCATTGACGATACCCTTTCATTACAAGCCTAGCTTTGTACGTTTGTATATTGCCATCCATGTCAGTCTTCTTCTTGAAGACCCATTTGCAACCAATCGGCTTAACGCCTTCTGGTGCAACCAGTGCCCAGTCTTGGTTGGTATACATGGAATCTATTTCGGAATTCATGGCTTCTTGCCATAAAGCGGAGTCGATACCTTGTATCGCTTCCTCATACGTAGCCGATTCATCTTCCTCAATAAGATTAATATCCACATGAGGTGAGATCAGAAACCCACCACTCAGGTTGTTTTCTGACTCTCTCTGACCTACGCGGTTCTTGTGTATTAGAATATTGTGGTACAGTCTCATCCCTGATGAACTGCTCGTATTCCGAAAAGGAATTGGTGCCAGGAACAGTATCACTCTGATTTTCATCGAGTTCTACTTTCCTCCCACTTACCACTGTATTTAGGAATTCCTTTTCGAGGAAAACCGCATGGAGAGCAATAAATGCCTTGTTCTCTTGTGGTTTGTAGAAGTAATATCCTTTGATTTCCCTAGGATAACCTACAAATAGGCATTTATCCGATTTGGGTTCTAGTTTGGTACCATCCAAACGTTTTACATATGCCCAGCATCCCCAAATCTTCAGGAATGTGAAACCCGATTTCTTTCCTATCCATATTTCATATGGAGTTTGTCCAACAGACTTTGACGAAACTTTATTCAAAATAAGTATTGCACTGTTCAATGCATATCCCCAGAAGGAAATTGGTAGCTCAGTGCGACTCATCATAGACCTTACTATGTCCAACAAAGTTCGGTTTCTTCGTTCGGACATACCGTTTAATTGAGGTGTTCCGCGAGGAGTCCACTGTGAAAGAATACCATACTCTTTCAAGTAATCGAGAAACTCATTGCTTAAGTATTCTCCACTACGGTCCGACCGTAATGTTTTAATACTTTTGCCGGTTTGTTTTTCTACTTCGTGTCGAAACTCTTTGAATTTCTTAAGAGTTTCCGACTTGTGTCTCATAAGATACACATAACCATAACGCGATGCATCATCCGTAAAGGTTACGAAGTATTCATATCCACCTCTAGCCTGGTTAGACATGGGCCCGTATACGTCACTATGAATGAGGGATAATAGTTCGGTGGCACGTACATATTTACCGCTAAAAGGCGTTATTAGGCATTTTGCCTAATAAACAAGATTCGCAGACGTCTTATGAATTAGGATGAAATCCTTCCAAGTATCCACTCTTTGAAAGTGTGGATATACGAGTCTTGTTTACGTGTCCCAGACAATAATGTCACATATAAGTTTCATCTTTGTTACTTAATTTAAGCCTTTTATTTGTCATGTTATATGTTTGAGATTGATTTATATTCAAAATATAAGATCATTATGAATATCGGCACTGCATATCTCAATATCATTTTTATAAACAAAACACCTGGTGTTCCGGAATACAAAAGTGTAACCACATTGGGTCAAACAAGATACATAAATAATGTTTCTAGTCAAACTAGGCACATAATAACAGTCTGATACAGTAAGTACATGCCCCAATGGCAGTTCCAAAACATAAGTCCATACAGCCAAAACAGTGACTCTGGTCCCATTTCCAACTCGTAGGTCAATCTCCCCTGAAGCCAATCTCCTGCTGCTATCTACAGATCCTGCACATCAGTACATATATGAGTACCACATCCAGAATCAAAAATCTCATTTTTAAAACTAGAAGTAGACATGTTTATTTCAATAACAAACATACCTGAAGATGGAGCCTTGCCCGCATTCACTTCCTTCATGTGTGCCTTGTACTCACGGCAGTCATGCTTTCAGTGACCCCGTTTGCCACACTGCAGACAGACATCTTGGGATTTGTCATTTGCCTTCTTATAAGACTTTGATGATTTGGCCTTGCCCTTTCTCTTCTTCTTCTTCACACCTCTAGAAGCCTTTGGCCAAGCCCTGGCATTCTGAGATGTCGAAGTGAAGTACGCCTCGCGCTTCTTGCCCTTTAAAAGCTCTTTTTCTGCCTCTTTCAGCATTGTCATCAACTCTCCAAGAGTCTTTTCTTGGTTCATCATATTATAGTTCATGATGAACCCGCTCCAGCTGTCAGGAAGAGACTGTAAGATCAAATCTATGGAAGTCTCAGCCTTAAAGGTTAGACCCAGCTGACCTAGCTATTCGATGTCAGCAATCATCTGCGACACATGGTGCTCGACAAATGTACCCTCTGACATACGAGAGAGAAAGAGCTTCTTCTGCAATTCATATTTTTGCGATCTAATGTTAAATTGGTGAAGGTCCTTCAATTTCAACATCATTTCATGGGATCCAATCCCTTGTTTTGACGAAAAAATTATGGGGTCATTGCACCAAGCATGACAGATTGAGCAGTTGAGTTGTCATCACTGTGAGTCTTCCAAAGCTCAAGCTCAACTGGCTGCTCAACTCCGGGCTTAGGCCCGAGAGGTTTCTCTATTGTATAGAGTAACTTCTCAACCCCCAGGACAATCTTGAGGTTCATATCCCAGTCAAAAAAGTTCGCACCATTAAAGAGATTTTCGCCCATGACGATGTCTCTAACGCTGTTCTTTCCAGTCATCTTGATTGCAATAGTCTAACTATTCAATCAACGATTTCGGGTACAGTCCAACTGTTCAAAGAAAACAATAAAATATTAGTCCAACTAATATAAATATATAACGACGAAAATAATTTGAAAGCGCGTATTTTGGCAAGTATTAAACAAAATTGTAAATTTAATACTGGCCTCTAACTATTTTTCGGCGAGCCTCTAACCCTCTGTTGAGTACTCAGGAAACCTAGTTTCCTATTGGGCTAGGATCCCGTTAAATAACACACAACCTTGACTTTGGCCAACAACCTGTATAAAACTTAACTAGGTAGATCTTTAAGATCAATTGGATCACATCCAATTCCTAGATCTGGTAGGTGGACCTCCAAGTCCGAAACATATATCCAATATATGTAAATATATCCAATATATTTCCTAACATTTTCCTCTGAATCAACTAAGCCTTGGCTTTGGCTCAACAAGCTTAATGATTCCAGTTAAACGTGACCCATTGACAGTGGGAAAGCTTTGTAATCCACGTCGATGTACAGAAGTGACCTTGACTTTGGCCAACAAGTCACAACTGCCCAAGACATGCGATATGTAACAAAGCCTTCGTGGTTCAAACACATCTGCGATGGACATTGATCTTAACTTTGGCCAACAAACCAATGCCAATCTTGAATCTTGAGAAAGAACCACTCAATGGAAGGAAAACGCTTAATATTTTAGTTAGGGTTTTTCGAGTAAATTGGCAACCAATTTATTATCTTTGATTAGGTCTCATCATACACTCTTAAGCATGCATTCTAAAAGCATAATAAGGCGCAAAATAAATTAATAATGATATGCGGATGGATATATAACAAATTGTTCCTAGAACAAATCTCTCGCTTTCCTCTCTCCCGCTAGCACTATCCATACTTCTACCCAATTACATAATACATTAAAGAAACCTCATTTACATTGAGGGGAATTGGTGAGAATAGAAATTCAAAAAGTAAAGAGATAATAGGCTGGACACACAGGTCCAATTTAATAAATTCTGACTTTATGGAATGGTTTTAGGCCCAATATGGATCCAATCCAATTGTCTTAAACCAAGCTTGGCCCAACCAAGCTCATTAAGCCCAAATACAACAAAATTAGCCCAATCCAATTTTAATGACTAATTTATTATTAACATAATATTCTAAATATCACATTAATTTAATTAAAGTGTAATTTTCATAATTAATTAGTTAAACTAATTTTTCCAAAATATCAATTAAACTAATTAATCATGCTTTAATTATCCAATTTATGTCCAACACAAATTGAAGCAAAACAACTCATTACATGCTTATCATGCTCACGGCAATTTGGCATAAAAAATATCCAATTTTGATTTCAATCTAATTAAATCAACAATCAATATACATATCATGTCATAAACTCATCCAATAGTCTAAAATCAAAAAATCACCATGATACATGCTAGGGTTCATATTCGGCCACTTGGTGAATTTTATGGAAAATTAATCCAATCAATTTTTCTCAAATTTTAAGATTCACAAATCTAATTCATCATCATCAAAGCTCAACCAAACAACCAATTTGGAAAAATCATGCTCCAAACACAAAAAACCCAAATAAAGTCCATAAACCCTAAATGTAAATCATGCCTAAAAAAGGCTCTGATACCATTGTTAGTGTTCCTAGAACATGCCAAGGATCTCTAAGTCATGATTTAATATGAATAAAATCAAAGAAGTTGCGGAAGTACTTACAATGATCGGATGTTGAGATTTCAAAAATCTTTTCGTTTCGGAAGCTCCAAGCTTTGTGTTGAATCTTTAATTCCAAGGGTGAGTTTCCATATCACCTTCACTGACTCTCTATGTGCTAGCAAGTTTGATTTTTTGAAGCAAAATCAAAAGGAGAAGAGGAGCATGTATTCGGCCAATGGAGAGGTAGAGAGAGCCTTTTGTATTTTCTTTGTATTTGTTTCCAAAACCTAATCCAAAGTCAACTCACAAGTTGTGTATATGCTTTACCAAAAGCAACAGTGTTGGAGGGAAAATGGCAATTAATGCCTCCAACCACTTCCATCACTCAAGTTGACACTTGATAGACTAGTGATGTAAGTTAGTGGGACCCACTTTAATTCAAAATTCAAGTGGCTTACTCAACACACTTAGGGCTCGGGTTCGCTTAATCCGATTAAAGGAATTTTCCGTCGCGACGTAATTAAATCCAATTTAATTAAATAATAATACCTCGCAAAATTATTACGAAAGTCGCTCACGAATTAATTCTAAATTAATTCGTTCGCCCGAATTAAAATCCAATTTTAATTCCGCTTTGAAATCTAATTTCAATTAATATATCCAATATATATTATTTAACCGATTAATTCCAAATTAATCGCGTTCTCTCTTCTAATCAAATTTTATCCCAGATAAATTATTACCGCAATTAATCCCAGATTAATTTTCTCTCTCTTAATTAATCATAAATTAATTATGTTCGAGTCAAATGTCATCGGTGAATCTTTGGGAAACGACCCAAGAGATCCCTTGATATGTTGGCAGTAAATCTGGTCAACAGACTATCCGAACACGTGCGTACCTCGTACCACGTTCTTACCGATTTATAAGACATGGTTGGCTTCTAGCAAAGCACCGTACCTACCCAATTCTCCAGAATTATTCAACAAATAATATATAATCTTTATCAAGCGTAGTTTACTATGTATTGCGTATTACGATCCAGTATCAGATGTCACATGCTAGGCCTGTGGCTGGAATTATGTATTCCTCGTACGAAGCATATATCGGATCACTAGCAACTAGTCTCTGTAATCAGATAATCATGACCTTGTCATATTATCCCGATAGCTGCAGCATTTAAGAGTACCAGTTCTGTATCCCTGCGTGATCATCATCTCCATATGACTGAAGTGATACTTCCATCTTGACATCACACCCAACACACTACGATTCTTAGTAAACCCAGAAGAGGCGTACACATAACCTTTTAAAGCCCCGGACGACCAAAACCAAAGCATATTGATTGTCGCAAGTATTAGCGATGCAAGTCTCAAGTTAAGACTACATACACCTACCATAATGCGGATTCCCATAGACACATAGTCATACTACCAATGGGATTCCGAGGGGTCTATCCAGAGTGAAGCTGATCCCGGTCTAACGACTAACAGAACCTCTTATTACACTTGCATAAGTATCCAATACTTAAATATATGAGAACTATGCCGTTAAGCTTCCATAACGCGCACAAGTGCAATACTAGTCTATTCCGCATTATCGATGTCCATTCTCGATAATACTACGACTAGGGATATTTAATGATTAAACCGTTCGTGGATTGATATTGTCTTATATCTAATTAATCTGGAACTAATCATAAGGACTTTTATCATTTATATATCAAAGTAATCTAATTACAAAATGATAAAATATCAATTCCCTTTGTCACATAGTTAATTTGTACAAAAACCACAATGTCTTTTACAAATAGTGATGTTATGGGTTATAATTGTCCAACAAACCTTTCTCATTGTCATACTATAAAGGTCAAACCTTTAATAAGCCTATTTCGCTTTCGTTGCGCAAATAATTTGCACATCTTATGAACGATTCATAACGAAAGCCAAATCAAGTTCAAAACTTGATCGAAGTAAGCTACGAACAATCTTAGATCTATGGTTCAATGCCAAGTTCCGGAATCGATATCAAATATCGCTCCCACTATAAGTTTCAGGGTAATTTTCTTCAATAAGAAAACAACAGAATCATTAAGTATCGAATACTTTGTAAGTGATTCTAACATCCTATTAAACTTATATTGAAGTGGTCTAAGGGTCTTTTCATCTTATTAATTATGTAGTTCCACTTATAGTTTATCATTCTCACATTTGACTTCAATAAGTCAAATCTTTTCTGCAATCGTCAACATCCAATGTTAACCACCAAGTAACAAAATAATTTTATTACTCGGGATCGTAGAAAAAATATTCTATCAAATAGAATACAATATTCTATTAAATAGAATAAATGATAAATCTTACGTGTACCTCCGAGGCGCAAGTACTTTCAATTATATAACAATTATACAAAAGAAAGTTTCAAATATCAAACTTTTCAAGATTCGAATTTTCTACTATACATATCATATATGTAACTATAGGAACGAATGGAACCTTAATTAAAGAGATGAATTAGTGTCACTGGAGCATAACCCCAAGAGTATTGAAAACTAATTCGGTAACACTCAATATCAACGAATCAAATCATATGAGATTCAATTACTCCCACTGACCAATTCCATCAAGATGGAATCATGGAAGTTTAATATTGATTAAGAATCACATTCATTAAATAACTTTAGAACTAATTACCTTAAATTCATATGTTATATCATATCAAACATCTTTGAACAATTCAAAGATTCACGTTGAATTTCAATGATATAGTTTTCAACACTACAAATAGAATATCTTTGAACCATTCAAAATATTATATATGTGTTTCATCAGAGACATATTGAAATTTCTCGAACTATTCAAGACGTTCAATATGTTCTCTATTAGAAACATATAACTAAGTCATGACAATCATTAACTGAGTTACGGAGTAGAGAAAACTATTTAATGCAATTTCTAATTCATTAAACTACATACATCCAATGTATTAGTCTAATAAATCTTATGGTCCAATGACGATCATTGGTTAAATGAGATTTAATCACTTCCTGAATACAATATTCATTAAATGGATAAAGATATGTGGTATGAACTCGTATCAGACCATCATTTACCATACGGAACAAGCATTCTAATGCTTATGTGATAAAAAACTCATAAAGCACGGTTCTAAGTTATTTAGTTATCTGAATATTTTGCTTAATGATTATCTTTTCATTAATGACACTACTAGTCGTATTTAAAATATATAACAACTATTTATAAAGAACAAGTAACTATCCAATAGTCACAAGTTCTGATATCAAATATCAAAACATTTATTAAATATTATTTTAAATAACTAGACGGGAGATCTGGTATCCAATACCTACAGTTGTCGTATTGTGAGAATCAATATTATCAATACACAACTATACACATCTCTTTTTTTAAGCTTCATAATCTGCGTTCAATTATTCTCAACAATTGTAAATGATTGATTAGCAAACTGTGTCAGACACGTGACTTCTAAAAGTCACTAAAAGCCAAGAAACGTCATTTGTAAGATAAACAAATACTAATGGGCTTTCTTAATGCCAGTCAAGAATCTCGAGACATGAACTGATTCGTGTCAATTCTTACTGCATAAGAAATTATTCTTTCAAGACTATTATATCCTTACAAGATATCTATTTAGATTACCTAATCGTGACTTAGAAACTAAGTCACTAACCATCTTGATTTACAAGGAGATCGGAACAACAATTCCCGATGGTTTTAAACTAATCTAACAATATCTTAGTCTACTGTCTTTCTAGAATCTATTCTAGAACTACGCAACCATAAGTAAATTTAGAAAACCTATTCAAGTAATAAGCATGCAGTAGATTAGAAGTATAATTCTATAAACAATATAGAATAAAAGGAAAAACAAAGCAGAATTTTCCATAAAATTACGCACTGCCTTAGTTATGGATTTTTAACCCAGCAGTGTCTCCTACTACTTTTCGTAATACCGTAATCCCCAACGGACAACGGGAATTCGATAATTAAATCGAATTCCATAGTGAGAATAGGATCCCATGAATATATTTCGACTCACAGCTTTGGCACGATCTCTCCTACGTATATTCATTAGGTAGACAACCCATTGTCAATCATTCACCAGTGACTCATGGTTTTGGTCCTGACCATTTCTCGTTATGACAGCTTTGGCACGTTCACAAGGAGGCGTATCAAGGCTTCACTTGTCAATAACAAACTCAAGTTACCAATGTAGTCATGATAACTTTGGCACATTCAGGATTTCCACTTTTACTTGAAATTGTTTAGTATTAATATACAATCGGCATGGATAAAATCCCATAACCTACACCCTCATAGCTTTGGCACGATCTCAGATGCAGTTATAGAAAGATACCCATAAACCGTACTGACAAGATGGACCAAGAAACATGTATCCAATACACGTCACTTTACAACCTTATTTCTAAGCGGGGATTTTCCTCAGAAAGTTATACTCTACATCAAATGCAGAATTTTAATCTAAATCATTTTCTAAACAATTCAATTCTACCTATAGAAAACATAACTTAATTTAACGATTAAATTTCTGTTACGTTTCCCGTTAGCGTGGAATCAAAAAGTCAAGAAACTTATAGATTACCGTGAATGTGCAATCATCAAAATTGGATTACATATCATATATCAAGCATAAATAATGTAATGGATGAAGCATCAGACCTGCTCTGATACCATTTTTGTTGGGGTTATGGGTGAAGGGCACGGCGTAAGCGCGGTTCGGGCGAAATCGTAATTTAAAACTTTTTCAAATTACCGAATAAATTATTCAATATCTAATATGAATAATTTATTCATATTTCACCCAAACTTATTTATTCGATATCAAATAATGACATAAATATATTTCAAACACCGCGAAACTTTTACGAAAAATATTTTTCCGCAAAATAGCCTAAAATGCGGTTTTGACTAAACCGACCACCCGACACTTATTGGGACTGCCCATGTCAGCCCCAATAGTGTTAGGGCAGTTCATGGGCTGCCTGAACAGTGAAAAATTCACTGTTTTGACAGTCATCACCCGGTTGGTTTAAAAGTCACCTGGTAATGCCGGTTTTGGCCGTTTTCGCTTATTTGAACTCCGAAACACTTTCTGGCAATTGTTCCAACTCCAAAAACACATCCAATACATTAATATGACTTCAAATGCATCACAAAATTTCCAGTTTAACCAGAACTGATCCAGAAACCGAAATTACCAAAATTCATGCTTTAAATCCAAATTTTCAAGATTAATCAAATTAATCAAAACACCAACCAAAGTCACCACACATGAACCACCCAAGAACAATTCTAGGCATTACAAGAGTGGTCATAACACTCTAAAATGACAACATATCATCAAATGATAAATTGGACTAATAATAATATCATCCAAAATCTACTTCACACATGCCAACACTTCCAATTTCATCTTCCACAACCAAAAACCCCAAATTTAAGAAACTAAAGAACCCTAGAACAATTCTAAGAATTCAAGAAAATATGAAACTAAATTTCAAGCTTAGGGTTATAAAAGATTACCTTTAATATCTTGTTTTGCTAAGCCTTTTCTTGAATTTTTCCTTCATTTCTTCATGATTTGATCAAAAAAAAACCCTAGAGCCTTTTTTCTTTTTGGTTTCGGTAATGGTGGAGTAATAAGTGAAGAAGAAAAAATTTCCCCTTTTTAAAATGTCTTGACCGACACTACAAAGGCATTTTTGTCCAATTTTATATTTTAATTTCATTAAATTAAAATAATGATAAGATAAGCTTTAATGTGGCCAAATCATATTTGCACACCTAAGCTTAAATAAATCATGCCATATGTTCCAATAATAATTAAACAAATTTCATAACATTTATGGAAAAAGTTTAATTAATTAATCATTTAAATATTTAACAATTAAATATCCAAATAATCAATTAATATAATTATTATTATATATGTATTTTTATTTATAATAAATAACAAATACATATATTTATGGCATGTGTTAAAATCTCATTTGACGAATAATTAATGTGTATCTAATCGTATTATGTATCAAATACACATACGTAATAATTATGATTGGCCAAAATCCCCTGATGCGTGTGTTATTGTTTAACCGTTAAATGATTCGAATTAACTCATTTAATCCGATGAAGTATTATGAATAATCTGTATTATTCATATCGCGTTGCCCAAGTGCTCAACAAGTACACTTCATATTGTGGGACACTCTAAGTTTAGGTTTATCCGTCACGAAATCCAATTTCGTGTCCATAATCCACACACTCATGGATTATGACGACCACAAATAATCTCGCTAAACTATACAAGTCGAGGTCATAGCATACGTATAATCCCTCTGTCACAGGCTATCCATATTATACCTGGATCGACTTTCAATTTACGATATCTAAATAATACTCGGAACTGGTTTCCGAAGTTATACCACGGCCATGGATTTACTAGATCATAAACATGTGCTGGATACATATGCCCTGTACACATGACTGATGGATCATATCTTGATACGCACAAGATATCATGAGCATCAGTTTACACCCAACGAACAGGCAAAGGTCTGATCATGAATAGATCGGTGATGTGACTGCCATCAAAATGTGGAGGATAACTCATAAATCCACAGTGGTATCTCAAGTCAAAGGATCACTATGTTCGCTCAACTCGAGAAGATTCCATAACATTTATGGAAAAAATTTAATTAATTAATCATTTAAATATTTAACAATTAAATATCCAAAATGATCAATTAATATAATTATTATTATATATGTATTTTTATTTACAATAAATAACAAATACATATATTTATGGCATGTGTTAAAATCTCATTTGACGAATAATTAATGTGTATCTAATCGTATTATGTATCAAATACACATACATAATAATTACGATTGGCCAAAATCCCTTGATGCATGTGTTATTGTTTAACCGATTAAACGATTCTAATTAACTCATTTAATCAGATGAAGTATTATGAATAATCTGTATCATTCATATCGTGTTTACTCAACGAGTACACTTCATATTGTGGGACACTATAAGTTTAGGTTTATCGGTCACGAAATCCAATTTCGTGTCCATAATCCATCCACTCATGGATTATGACGACCACAGATAATCTCGCTAAACTATGCAAGTCGAGGTCATAGTATACGTATAATCCCTCTGTCACAGGCTATCCATATTATACCTGGGATATAGATTAGAACGTCAAATCCTTTCGGTATAATATAGTCGACTTTCAATTTATGATATCTAAATAATACTCGGAACTGGTTTCCGAAGTTATACCACGACCATGGATTTACTAGATCGTAAACACGTGCTGGATACATATGACATGTACACATGACTGACGGATCCTATCTTGATACGCACAGGATATCATGAGCATCAGTCTACACCCAACGAACAGGCGGGGGTCTGATCATGAATAGATCGGTGATGTGACTGCCATCAAAATATGGAGGATAACTCATATATCCACAGTGGTATCTCAAGTCAAAAGATCACTATGCTCGCTCAACTCGAGAATATTCCTATTGACGTTGGTGTACCATCTATTAGGAAATCTTCTGTGAGTCGTTCAGTATTTATCAAATAAACACCTACATGTCTATACGAGTCTCCTGAGACTCATGGTTCATTGGGATAAACCATCAGACCAAGTCACGATATACGACATGTATTGGTCTCAGCGGATTTTACTAACTGGCCCGTGTTAGTAAATCTTGACTAGAAACTTTATTTAAGGATATACATCTTATAATGCGTTTCCCAATGTCAATTACAAACTACGTTGTAACTGCATTTTACATTGTAAATCCTATGGTCTTTGTCTAATATACACGTATCACTAAACCAAATTTAGTTTTGATCTAATCATAATCATATATCTAATCGTAATTAGATCGAATAAGTGTATAAAAGACAAGGATGCTACCATTAAATTAGTAATATTATGGAAAATGGAATTGCTCATATTTATGAATCGGACATAAATACGATCCGGATTGACACTCCGAGCACAAACCCTAACAGTTATTGCTTCTTTCAATTAAATGATGGACGGCTCTTTGCAATTGGTGTATAAGACAGGTTGGGGTATTGAGTGATTCATTGGATGGTATTTAGAAAATAATTATATAATGTGTTTTGTATTTAAGCTCGATGTGGCCAATAATATATTGTTTTTTCAATAGATTTTTCTTTTTTGTCATAAAAGATAGATATAATTTCATTAAGTGTATAGATGAATGTATTCATAGAATTAGGGGTGTTCATAAGGTCGAGTCGGGTGGACCAACCCGACTCGATCCGGTCGGATTTATGAATTTTTAAATTCAATTTCGGGTCAATTTGGAGTCACATGTTTAGGTCAGAAAACTCGGGTCTGACCCGAGCCGTTGTAAATGATATTATAATTATAATATATATAGTTTTAATGATACGATTTTGACAAAAAAAAAAAAACAAGTGTAGCTTAAATGGCAAAGTATTTACTTAGTCTTTAAGCGGTCTCGTGTCAAATAATTTGCTCATATTTATGAATCAGACATAAATACGATCCGGATTGACACTCCGAGCAGCAACCCTAACAGTTATTGCTTCTTTCAATTAAATGATGGACGGCTCTTTGCAATTGGTGTATAAGACAGGTTGGGGTATTGAGTGATTCATTGGATGGTATTTAGAAAATAATTATATAATGTGTTTTGTATTTAAGCTCGATGTGGCCAATAATATATTGTTTTTTCAATAGATTTTTCTTTTTTGTCATAAAAGATAGATATAATTTCATTAAGAGTATAGATGAATGTATTCATAGAATTAGGGGTGTTCATAGGGTCGAGTCGGGTGGACCAACCCGACTCGATCCGGTCGGATTTATGAATTTTTAAATTCAATTTCGGGTCAATTTGGAGTCACATGTTTAGGTCAGAAAACTCGGGTCTGACCCGAGCCGTTGTAAATGATATTATAATTATAATATATATAGTTTTAATGATACGATTTTGACAAAAAAAAAAAAAAACAAGTGTAGCTTAAATGGCAAAGTATTTACTTAGTCTTTAAGCGGTCTCATGTCAAATACTTTGCCATTTCAGCTACACACCTATCTTGTCAATTTTGTATCAATAAAATTCACAGAGGACGAGGGGTGGCCAGTGTAACCACTTAAATCCCTACCCTCTTAGGCTCTTATCGCATTGGTGTCAGAATTTCCTTAATCACTTTCTCAATAGACAATCTTAGGCATTCAATCTTAATGTTACACTTCAATTCTCAATCACAAGTATAACTATTATATATATATATATAGTCAAGCTTGGAGAAATTGCTTATGTATAACTTGGACCAAGTCTTTATGATTCAATTTTAATTCTCAACCAGATATACAATAATTAATGAACAAGACTAAATTTCTCAACTTTATCACAAAGTAAATTAGGTGCATGCATGTGATAATTGAATTATCCTTTAGTTAACTTATGTCTATATTACTAAGTTTTACAATTAAAGTTTGTGTACAATGTATGACAATTAACAAGCTAATTAACGAGACATTTGAATAATCTAAATATGTGAATCAATACAAATTAAATCATGTATGTTATTATATCAAATTTAATTTCAGTCTTAAAATATTCCAGGTATGACTTGTGTTAATGTCACGTTCGTTCAGCCGTTCGAACAAATCTTTCCAGAGAGTTCACGTTCATGTAGTATTTTTTAACGCGTTCGAATGAACCCTTCAAGAGAAGTTCATCACCGTATTGGAAAGAAAATGTGGAACATTGTGTGCTTCTTATGCGTTCTTTGGGCGTTCGAACACCTTTACGTAAATTTCATGTGCATAACGCATATTCAGAGCAAAAAGATAAATAATACATGCATAAACTAGAATAAACAATACGTGTAGTGATAATAAGTTATTAAGATTGTTGGTGAGCTGTGTTTAATCACTTTTAATATGCATAATTCAGGCAAATTATTAAATAGCAAACATGCAATTCATGAATCAAACATAAACTCAAAACTTAGAAAAAAAAACTTGAGAATTATTTTGTAGAAGATCTCAAAAATCAAGTCGAGTAATCTATGTCCTTAAGAACTTATTAGTCATGTCTCTGTGCTCTTACAGATCTTTTGGCTAACATTCTCTCAGGATACTTGGTTGTTTCTTATAAAATTGGCACTCATTTCTTCAAGAACAATGAACTAATAAAAAGTAATAAAAACTCTCTCTCTATAGACTTTAGATTTAATAATTATGTCTTGCTTTTCAAGTGAATATCAAATGAATAGCCTAAGGGTTCTATTTATAGAGATTGAGTGTTGTCATTGAAAATATACATTTAGGTTTAAGGATACAATTCTTTAAAGGGTTGTAACTCTTTAATGCACCCTTACAACTCAAATTGTTATATCATTTCACCGTAAGAGACACTTTAATTTGTGTCTTTCCTAAAATCCATACATTAAGGGACATGTCTTTTTATAAGACACTTTATAAATATACTCATTAATTAGAAATTTTCCTACATATTTTTTGAAGACCCATATTGGGTCGGTCTTGGCCTAGTACCATACCATTTTTTTAACAGGCATTAGAGAAAAGGAAGACCCATACTAGAGTTTATATTCCGTAAGTTAATTTTGAAATTTTTTTACAGTAAAATAAATAATTTTTTTGAAAATATTGAAAATCTCGTGACCAAACCATTCGACCCGAGTTTAAGCGTAACAGGTAAGATTCCCGACTGTCTCAAACTCTTATAAGAAATATATCCCTGGATTTGAACTCGAGACCTTACAACCAAATCAGAAGTTCTTTGCCACAAAACAAGCACACCCCTTAAACGCTAGAAAAACAAGCACACACTAAAAGACTTTAAAATTTTAAACATGAAATGAGTGAGCTAAATCCAAAGTTATACACCTACACTTAGACCAAAGAGGAACAAACCGAGACTTGGATTACGGTTTGATAAACACATCTGCGACTTGAAGCAAACCTGCAGAAACTTTCTAAACATCCCACTAACTGAATCTTTGGAACTAACTTGTTATCCAATATAATATGATTCCACGATAATCAGTTACTTTAAACCCTAAAATTTAAACCAAAATTCTTTGCCACCTAAATTAAATGTGCATGTCTATGTAACTTGTAAGCATGGTATAAAGTTGCTTTGAGTTTTGAAATATTATATTATACTAGTAAATTAATGAAGAAATAATATTATATTATTAAAATTATTCAAAATCTAACATTTTATTACTTTTCTATTAGTTAATTTAGTTCACCTTAATGTTAAAATATAACGATTAATGAATTAAAATTTTGATAGAAAATAGTAAATTTTTATTTTACCATAAATTTAATAATAAAATAAAATATTTTAAAATTCACAATATTATATTATTATTTTAATATAAGTCAAGTAGAAAAATCTAAATAACCCACGATATATTAAAATTTTGTGTGATTCTCCCTCCAAGGCTTATACTATTTGAACGTTGTTCTAGCATGCTCTATGACCATGAGACTATTGGGTAAAAACTAAAACCAACTAGTCGAGAATCTGCGTGATTCGCAGGATATTTTAGATAAATTACATATCAAGAGATTTTTTTTTTTTTTTTATCGAGTATACATTTATAACAATAATATCATCCCACACTTAAATAAATATATATATGTTCTAATTAATATTTAATTAAATATATGTATATTTACCTACATGCGATTTAAACAATTGTCACATCCACAGACTTCCTTCCAAACCCGCAAATCCGTGTTATAAATTTTAAAGATCATGAATTCAAAAATATACATATTTAGAATTTTATGTATTTTTATCATTAAATTCTTTTGGCAAACCTTTTTTTTTTTTTTGCTTTCCATACATCAATAAACTGCCAAACTCAATTATCCTCGTGATAATAGCTTAACATTAATGCCACAAAATCCAATTCCCAAAAAAATTACGGAAAAAATATTATCTCTTTGGCAGAAATAAAACATAGTCAAAACAAAGCCTTTGTCTTTATTAATTTTGTTTTCTAGTAATATTATCAAATCAATATAACTACAACCAATTCTAAAGATGAAGTGATAGTAGAATGCTGCAATAGTAGTTCCAATGAAGTGTCCAGCCCAAAAGATACTGTAAAAACAAATAGAAAATATAATAAATTAGAATTTATTATTAAGCAAATAATAACAAATAAGCGAATGACATTTTTGAGAAAATTTTAAAATACTAACTTGCTGAGTTAATGCTACTGCCAGTGATTGGGCTAAATTTCAATCAATCGACAAAACAATAAAGTTTCATAATATTAAAGATCAATCGAACAATTAAAAAGAAAATAGATAAAAAAAAACGATAATAATTAGAAATTGACAAAGGGCACCGCTGCGTCAAAATTCTTGGGACAATCGTACAATGAGAAAATAAAATAGATCACTACTCTTCTTGGAAGTAATTCACTACTTTTGTTATACTAGACCGTTCACCTTCAAATATGTTTCAATAGCCACAAAATTTAATTTCAATAAAATGATATTACGCAGTAGATAAATTAATTGGATCATCAATCAAATTAACATTAATGACAACCCTTGAAACAAGGAGGGAGTTTGGTTTGTGTGAGGATAAATGAGAAAAGAATTATTTCTCATTTTTTATATATAAAATTAGGTTGGAGCTAACGCGATGCGTGAGTGTTTTTTTTTCTTTGAATTTTATATGTAAGATTTTTATTTTCTATAATCTACATTTAGTATTTATTTTATTTATAAGTATAATTGATGAGTGACTTATATACATATATTTACCGCCTCTTTATCTTAATGTTTTTATGGGTGATATCGAGTTTTATGACATAATTATTGTGTTTTGGGTGAGTTTTGCAGGTCAAAATAATATGAGGATTCAAAAGATTAAATTAGGGATGAAAACGATAAGATAAGCAAATCGGGGTTAATTTTTGGAGACAGAACACGTGTCAGGACACGTGACGCATGTCGAGACTTGTCAAAATGCAAAGTTGAGGTAGAATACAATTGTCTCTTTGGAAAATTAGAGCGTCGTGACGATAATTCTTGGCGTCACAACGCGCCAGTGTTACCAACACACCGCAAACACGCGTCAAAACAAGGGAATCTCGTCCCCAATTTGTCCCAAAATCTGATTTTTAAAAAGAAATAATCCACAGAACCTCCTATATAAACATAAGTTCGTCCCAAAACCTAAAATGCCTCATAATATAATTTGGAGCCTCCAAAAGCATAGAAGAACACCTAGAGCAATGCAATGGTGAGTGCATCAACTAGAGTTGAAGTTTAAAAACGAAAACGATAAACGTGAGTTTCTTCCTTCATTTTTCTCTCTAACTTTATTTTTTTTATGCGCTTTTTGCCTTGTATTAATGATTAGCTTATTTTTATTGAATATTATTAATAGCTAATTCATTAAATCTAAGGTTGTAATTTATCCTGAGTATGTTAATTAATTTAATTACATATTTTTATTCCTTTGGGTTTGTTATTTAGTATTCTATGTGCTTGATTGCATATTTTAGTTGTCTGGCTAATAATAAAATAGTCTTGATATTAATAACAGAAATATTAAGTCCATGTGGACTAATAGTCAATGTATTACTCGAGCGATACGTGTGGTTGTGTGCTAGATTTATAAAATCACAATCAATTTGTTGGTGACGTTGTCGGAGACTTAATTTATTTTTCTTTATTAATATTAGGACAATAATTTATTTACTTAGCTAAATACCCCATCCCTTTTTTCTTTTTATCATTCTTTTTTGTTTTTCTTTTTATTTCAGATGGTCGAAGTAATGGAGTAACACTGGGCAATGGAGGTATTAAGAGTTATAAGAGGTGATGCTACACCCCATGTGGGTGAGACACGGTCTGATTTTCTGAGGTTGGTTGTCCTTTCCAACAACTATCAATAGATGTTAAAGAGAAGTAACATGTTGTATGCTCAAGCCTCTCAGAGCACAATGATAAGATGTGATATATGTGAGGGCAACCACCTGAGCGATCATTGCACGTTCAACTACAATCTAGGGTGGCAAAACCAGCAGAATTCTATATGATATAACAATGAAGGCATGCATATCCCATTGAACTATTATATCCATTTTATCCACCGCAAGCTTAAGAATTTCCTCAATAATCAAAACCATCTGTGGAGGAACTGCTTATGTCAATGGCCGAGTTGAACAAGCTTGCTACTGAGCTGAATAAGGAAAACACGAAGAATATGGTTAGATTTGAAGCAATGGTACTAAGCCAAGCAGCATCTTTGAAGGGATTGGAAGAACAATTGAAACAACTAGCCAATAACCAGAGCAACATACCTCAAGGGACACTGCCAGGTGACACCGACGAAGACCCGTGGAATTAAGAGACTCACAAGGATACCGTAATGGGGACAGAGACAGAGATGTATATAGAGACTGAGGTGTTCTGTCAAGATCTTGGAGTATACATTGTGCAGATGTCTGATGAAGAGCTAAATGAAAAAATTCGAAAATACATCTATGAAGAAGTGGTGGAATAATGAGTTAGGCAATAGCATCTGTGTGAGCCTATTGAAAATCTCATGACACAAGGGGAAGCATCACACCATGAAGAAGCTAGCATCATAGATACCGCCCATAAGCTTGATACAATGACACAACCATTCAAAGTCAAACATCATATGAGACCTCTTGAGAGTCTATATTTCCTTTCAAGACCTCATAGAGCTATAAGATTGAAGAATGTGGCATAGACACTGAGTGGAAATAAATTGTATTTGCCACCTCACTTTTGGAAAAGGCACTTGAACATTAATGCACATGGCACTGTCATATCTAGGACATCCAAAGTGACATTGAAGCCTTATTGAAGGAAGATCTTCAGATATCGTCTGGCTGAAGACGTTAAACTTATCATCAGAGGGGAAGCAACCTACGTATTTTTTATGTACTTTTATTTTGTTTTATTTCTGTGTGCTATTTGCGTGTGTAATAGTTTACATGTGTATTTATGCAGTACTAACACATCTCATACAGCTCGCATAGCCATTTTCTGACCAATAGGAGCCTGATAAACTCCATGCACAATAGTATTGTTCCTCACTCTTTGTTTCTTTATGCTTATCTTACATTGAAGACAATATAAATTTTAAGTTTGAAGGTGTGTGCATGTTAGTGTTAGTTCCTACTATAAAAAAAATAGAAAAAATCGATTTTTTTTAGCCTTACGTAGTGAAACATAGTCTAATGATGAGTTTGTTTGCTTTCGAATGAAATCTTAGAAAATGATAAGTGCCCACTTTACTTTTATCTGATGCCTTGAGAAGGTGATTTATGTTAGACTCGTAAGTACTTAAAAGTAGGTTTCTAGTAGTAAGAGCAGAGATAATTGACAAAATGACTAGTTGAAGAAATTATTTGAAGATGAATGACCGTTTGCATAAATATTTATCTATGTTTGAAATTATTTATGATTATGGTATGGTGAGAAAAAAATAGAGATCTTTTGAGAAAAAATGAGAAGAGCAAAAAAAAAATAGTTTTAAAAAAATATTTTGAGGAAAAAAGATAAACCATCTATAACCGATAAACGTGAAGTTATCTATGGGCGAGTGTTAGGACCACTGTAAGGAGAAATGATACCTTAGAGGGTAGGTGAGTGAAAAGATTAAAAAAAAAGACATACCATATCAAGCTCAATAAGTAAATATATAACATTTTTGAGATATTTAGGTTGATTTTACCCATCAGATCCCAATTTTGAGATGAAATCGCTGAGTTGACTCATTTAGGAATTAAGCTGTGACCGAATCTTTTTGCACACACACTATGAGTTTGACTTAGATGATTTATAAAAGAACTTATATTTGAGTTGTGTTGGGTACTTTGAAGGTTCTTTGATTTCATTGGTAGACATTCTTTGAGGACAATATTATGTGTAACTACCAAGATTGTTTTATTTGTTTATTATTTATGCATTGCATGTGTGTGTTGAATGATGTTTGTGGGTGTCGTCGTTGTAAGCCCTCACGAGACTATAACTCATCCATTAGGGTCGCATATGGGTTTAAAGGCTTATTGCATACAATAAATACAATGGCTTAGTTTAATTTATTTTTAATTAATTAATTTATTTTATTATTATTTGTTTTGCTCGAGGACTAGAAAAATGTTAAGTTTGGGGTGTGATGAGCTGCTAATATATATATATATATATATATATTTCGTCCCTCTATCTTAATATTTTATGGGTGATGTCGAGCTTTATGAGCGAATTGTTGTGTTTTGGGTGAGTTTTGCAGGTCAAAATAATATCACAACTCAATAACTGGGGATGAAAACGACAAAATACAGAACAAATCGGTGTTAATTTCGGAGTCAAAACAAGCGTCCCGACGCGCGAAGCACTTCGAGACATGCCAAAGAGCAAATTTGAGGCAGAACACAATTGCCTCTTTGGCAAATTAGCTTATCGAGATGCCGAGAAATGAGCGTCCTAACGTCCCAATGTTACCAGCGCGCGCTACTACACGGAAATTTCCCCAATTCATCTCATAATCCGATTTTTAAAGAGGAAACACCCCAAGACCTTTTATATAAACATAAGTTCATCCCAAAACCTTAATCAAGCCTTATCCAAGAACGATTGCATCAATCAGAGTTAGAGTTTGAAGACGAAAACGACAAACAAGAGTTTTTTTCTTCCATTTTCTTTCTAACTTTATTTTTATGTGTTCTTTACCTTATATTAATGATTAGCTTATTTTTATTGAATATTATGAGAAGCTAAATCATTAAATTTAGAGTTGTAATAGATCCCAATCATCTTTAATTAATTTAATTACATATTTTTATTCCGTTATATATTATTTATTATTCTCTGTACTTGAATGCATATTTTAGTTATCTGGCCAACAATAAAATAGTCTTGGTATTAATAAGAGAAATATTAAGTCATGTGGGTTTGAGATCTGACTAATAGTCACTGTATTTCTTGAGCGATACGTGCGCTTGCGTATTAGATTTATAAAATCGCGATCAATTATCTTTTAAGATAATTAGCTAAAAATATATTTGAGTTTGTCCACCCGTTTATTTTTAATAAAAAAAGCTTATAAAATTTTTAATATCCTTAAACATTTTTTCAATATTCATAAAGCTTGATATTATATCATTTTTATTTTATTTTTTTAAAAAAAAAAAAACAAAAGATAGAGATAATGGCAAAATTACCAGATGAATACGATTGAATTTTATTTTTAGAATTTATGTGAGAAATTAAAAAATGAAAAAAATAAAAATTGACAAGTATATTAGGTAAGAGAAACAAATCCACTAGCTCATACACAAAATACAAGTTAATAATTCAATGAATTTTCCACCTCAAAACTTAATTAAAATTGAAAAATTTAGAAAGACATAAAACATACCTTCAATTTTTTATGTGTTTAATCATTAATCTTATTAAAGGAATTTCTTCAAAATATTTAATAGCCAATAAATAAAATATTTAATAATTACATTATGAGAGTTAAATATTCTCCTCAAATTAAGGAGAGAATAGTATTTTGCTAAGATTGAATGAGATGAAAATAATGTTTTTTTAAAGATTGAATATGAGGTTTTTAAATTGATGTGAAATTAGTAATACTAGTATATGGTCCGTATTTTGTGCGGATTGAGCACATCTTTGACTATAATTTCATATCTTAATAAGATTTTAGGTATTGATCTTGTAGATGATCTGGATGTAGTTGGTTTTATAATTTAAATGAGACAATTGATTTACTTATATTTAATATTTATGTCTCAATTGTTTGTCTATTAATTCTCAAACAATATTTCCAATTCACATTAAAATTTCTCTCTCATCTTACTTTCTCATTTGAAAACATATTCATAATTATAAAATTTTAAAAAATTAATTTTATTTCAGATGAATTCTAATGAAATTTATTGTAATTTATTCAATTTAAGCTTAAATTTTCTTATCGAACTTGAAATCTTAATTGTTACTGTGCAATGGCTAATAATCAGAGTTTATATCATGAAACACAACAAATAATAAAAAATTCATGAAAAACTTATAAAAATAATTCAAAGTAAAATAACAAATAACAATAGACCCAAAAACTAAAAAATTAGCTAGTTTTTATGGATGACTACTATTTATGTCTCTTATTTTAGTAGGAGATTATATTTTAATATTATAATAGGTTTTTTATTTTAATTTTATAAGTTGTTAATAAAAAATTAATTATAGAGATTAGATGTCACGTATGTTCTTTTATTTTAATAGGATATCACAATATATATTTTTATTGTAATATATAATAACATAATTAATTACAGAGATTAGCTACCACATATTTTTTTTATTATAATGAGACTTATTTTTATAATTTAATAATAAAAAATAATATTATTAATTAATTAAATTGATATTTTTATTATTTTAAAATGAGATTATGTTTTTATATTGCAATATGTTTCTTATTTTAATTTTATAATTTAATAATAAAAAATTATGGAGATATTTTAATTTTTTAATTTAATAATAAATATGAGATTTTATTTTTATATTGTAATATGTTTCTTATTTTAATTAATATTATTATAATTTTAAAATAAAAAAAATTAATTTTAGAGATATTTTAATTTTATAATTTAATAATAAAAATTAATTGTAAAGATTAGGTGTCACATATTAAATTAATAGACTTTTTTATTTTTATAAGAGATTATGTTTTTTTATTATACAATAGGTTTCTTATTTAATATTAATTAATTAATTAAATTGATATGTTTCTTATTTTGATCGGAGATTATATTTTAATATTATAATAGGTTTTTTATTTTAATTTTATAATTTAATGTATTCTTTTTATAATAGGTTTTTTATTTTAATTTTATAATTAATAATAAAAAATTAAAAAGATATTTTAATATTATAATTTAATAATAAAAAATTGTTTCTATTTTTATATCACAATTAAGTTTCTTATTTAATAATTTATTATTTTAAATTTATAATTTTAAAATAAAAATTAATTTAAGAGATATTTTAATTTTATAATTTAATAATAAAAAATTAATGTGTAGATTAAGTGGCATGTAATAAATTAATATGTTTCTTATTTTAATAAAAGATTATTATTTTTTTATTAGAGGTTTCTAATTTTATTTTTTAATAATAAAATTAATTTTAGTGATATTTTAATTTTATAATTTAATGTATTCTTTTTATAATAGGTTTTTTAATTAATAGAATTTAATAGTAGTGGTCACGTGACGTGATAGGAAGGATATATATATATATATGATAATATTTCCCAACAAGGGTATTTTCGTTTGATCATAACAATATTGGTTATTTTGTCACTAAAAACAAAAAAGCAACCCTCTAAACTAAACTAGAAAATGCAGGCCCAAGGGGCCCGGCCCAAATAAAAATTCAACAAAACGACCTCCCGCTCAAAATACACAAATTCATTCACTCAAGTCACTCAAAACCCCATCTCAAACAAAACCCTCGTTTCCCGAGAACCAAACACACCCATAGAGATTAGAGACGTCGGTCCCAAAATGAGAGAAGAACAAATAGAGAAACTTCGAGGAGTGGTTCGCGATTGTGTGAGCAAGCATTTGTACTCATCGGCCATATTCTTCGCTGACAAAGTCGCCGCTTTGACCAAAGACCCTGCTGACGTGTACATGCAGGCTCAGGCTCTCTTCCTCGGCCGCCATTACCGCCGTGCATTTCACCTCCTTAATTCCTCGAAAATTGTGCTCCGTGACCTCCGATTCCGTTACTTGGCTGCCAAGTGTCTGGTAAAAATTCTGTTTTTGATTGCATTAGAAGATTTAAATTTGTGATCTTGGGCTTTTTTTTTTTTTTCCCTAATTGAGTGTATGGAAATGAAAATTTGTAAATTTCAACTTGAAATTTATGTTCTTTATTTTTTAAAGAGAAACATTTCAATGAAAACTACGTGGAAATTGAATTGTTGTAACAATTGAGATAACATATATGAGAGTCAGAGAAATGAAATCATATATAATATACTCGATGCTTATTGATTGTGCTGTGTTTAAACAAAATGAAAACCAAGTTCGTAGCAATTATTAAGAAGAAGTTGTCACCTTTTGGTTCTTATACGCTTATTTAGTTGGTACGAGTAAGTAGTTTGTCTTTTATTTATTTGTTGGTGTTTGGTCTGTCCTGTGTATGATTAGGAGGAACTGAAGGAGTGGGACCAGTGTTTGTCGATGCTTGGTGATGCTAAGGTTGATGAAGATGGGAATGTTTATGACACAAAAGATAGCAATGTCATGTACTTAGATAAAGATGGGGAAGACAGAGAAATCAATGTAAGTTTTTTTTTGTGATCTCATTTATTCATTTTTTTGGGGGCAAATTTGTAGTATTATTGACCTACAATTTCTTCATTCTCTTATAGATCTCTTCGGCTATATGCTTTTTGAGAGGAAAAGCATATGAAGCCTTGGAAAATCGTGCCCAAGCTCGGCTGTGGTTAGTTTCTTGCTTTGCATTTTATTGAAAATCATTCTGCTTAATTGTATTATGCTCTGTGCTTATTTTCCCTTGAGTTTCAGTCAAAATGATAAAACTTATGCTCACTTTCTTATGTTCTAGTCAATTAGATGCAGTAATTTAACTATTCCACAACACGTTATTGTGGTACCGTTACAAAAAGGTGATGAATTTAATGGGAAAATTCTGAACATGGCTATTAATTTGTGTAAGTTGGTCACAAATATATTTCACTTCAATTTCTACGCAGATTTTTCGCATGTTTTAGCAAGGAGTTTGTATAGATATTAGATACTACTTCAAGAAATATTTGTATACATTGGTTAGTCTAGAACTCTAGATAACAAGGTAGAAATCAGTGCAAAAGTTTGATAAGAATCATTCCATGTCTTCTTGAATCCATATGGTGGCAGAGGATTGGTAGTATACTGGGATGGTTCAGTTCAATACAATGGCATGTGTTCTGGTCTGCTTTTACAAAGAGGTTGATTGCCAAAATTAACTGCCACGTGAAGGAGATTTTCTATTTTCTTGTATATTTTTGTATGCTGAATGGTTTTTGCTTCCAACGATTATTCTGGTCTTACATTGGTTTTGCTCTTTCCTTCTCCTGAACTCGGATGAACTTTTAGGCTTTTAGCTGCAATTCTTCATGACAGATTCAGAGAGACTAATTTGCTTCCCCTTTCATCTTGTTTCATTACTAAGTTCCCAGCACTATTTTGCGTGTGACATTTTAAGAACATAGGACTAATAGTAGAAAGATTGGTTTTAAGTAAAATTTAACGAGATTCAATTGATGCATCAGCTATGCTTACCTGCCTGTAGTTACCTACACCTGGATGTTTGTTTGAGAAATTTATGCTGCTGAATTAGTGTCCTCATTTGACAATCTGATTGGAAGCCTGCACTTATTTTAGTAAATTAGGTGGTTCTTTCAACACTTTTTTCTTTCATAACTAGTATGGTATCTTTATAACTTTAATAAGCTTATCTTTTCAGTTTCATTTGTCAATGTATCTGCTATGTTTTGGACAAATCCTCTAGCTCTATTTTCTCGATTTTGTTGAACTAAGACACTGTAATTTGTACAAATGCTTACTATAATTTTTTATAATGATTCAAGGTACAAAGCAGCAATCAAAGCCGATCCTCTGTGTTATGAGGTATGCATAACATGCTATAAATGTTATTGCTTTCATTTTTACTGGGATGGCCCAATTGGTTGGGGGGGGGGGGGGGTGTTGTGGAGGCTACATAAACTCAAAAAACTTCTCCACTACAATTTTGTGGCTGCATATATGGAAAATGTTAGAAATATTGATATTACATGCTCTGGATCACCCTTCTCAAGGATTAGAAAATTACTCAAAAGAAGGCCTAGATTTTTGAGCTAATCCTATCCTTTATTTTGTTTTAATTTTTAAAATAGAATATTGATCCTTTTCTTTAATTTGATCTCTGTTGATCACTGATCACTTGGATGTTCTATTTAGTTGTTCCATATAAGATATAGCATTTGTCATTCTTTATGATTTTTCTCATGGCTGTATCTTGATTTCTTTTTCAGGCTTTGGAATGCCTTACAGAAAATCACATGCTAACATGTGAGGAAGGTATCCAATTAGTTTTTTTCCCAATCATCTATTTATGTCATTTGAGAGGAGTGAATTTTTAAAAAATATTTACAGTTTGATTTCTAGTGCATACAATTTTTTTTTTTTTGAAATGTTGGAAATCCTGCTGCCAAACCACCCGACCTGGGCTTAAGCGGAGCAGGTAAAACCCCTAACTGCCCAGGCTGTTATAAGAAATGCACCTCGTGGACTCGAACTCAGGTCCTGACAACCTAGTCCTAAGCCCTTTTCCATCATGTGACACCCCTGGAGACTTCTAGTGCATTTATAAGTGCATATATACATATATTTATATATATATTTCATCGAAACTATATTTATATATATTTTTTCGAAATTATGGTCCCACATGAATATGATGTTATAAATTTTATTTGGTAAAACTTTCTTTGGCTGTGTTCTACTAACATTTGATTTTTTACGGAACATGTTTCAATCTGCTAATGCACTGCTTTAAATTATTGATTTGCTGTTGAGTTTCAGAAACAAGTTTACTTTCATCATTGGAATTTGGTTCAGAAGATGGATGGCTTTCTGCATTCTACTCGTGTTTGATAAAGAAGGTGAACTGTGTGCAACTTCATTATAAGCTCTTCCAAATGTAAACATATCAAAAATAAGT